>JARDVA010059862.1:0-22214 GCA_030265315.1 Mopalia swanii
CAATGAACATATTCCTACTGTTTCCTTACCGGCAGTCAGTTAGTAATATGGTACAATGAACATATTCCTACTGTTTCTTTACCGGCAGTCTGTTAGTAATATGGTACAATGAACATATTCCTACTGTTTCCTTACCGGCAGTCAATTAGTAATATGGGAAACTAAACATATTCCAACGGTTCCTCTACCGGCTGTCATTTAGTAATATGGTATGAGGGGCATATTTATACTGTTCCCTTACTGACAGTCAGTGGAATTTGATCTTTACGTCACACGGTAAATGGACTGTATAAATCCTCAGGAAACAACACTGTAAATGTAATAGCTGTATACGAAGATGATAATAAGGCGTTATCACCAACCTTATTTTTCAGATCGTGTTGTCTCTTCGAGCAATTGGTAACACCGGGCATGCTTTGAGGGCTGTACCAACATTAAACCGTTGCTTCGCCAACGATGGTTTGCCCATGGAAATCCGATTGTCGGCAGTGAATGCATTCAGACATATGTCATGCAAAGCGGATGTAAGTAAAAATGTTCTTGCCGAATAAACAAGTAAGCCTGGAATTGACCTTTCATATGCGATTTCGTTTGTAAAGGTACAGATTTTTAATTATTGGAAATAAAAAAGAAAAAGAGCACTTTCGTCCAGCATTGAAAAGATGTTACTTTAAAATACACACTATATCAATTTCCGATAAAGCTGTTTTCGAACAAATCCAATGCCAATATGAGCACTATCACGAAACTAAATGCTATGCTAGTTTGCCCTTGTGAATTGTACGCCCTTTTCAATATTTCAGAGGAACAACATTGTGGCTTTATTTAGAAACAAGGAAGAGGACTCCGAGTTGAGAATCGCTGCTTACCTGGCTGTCATGGAATGCCCAACATCATGGGTACTGGAACAGGTCAAAGAAGCGTTGCTTGCTGAACAAGTCAACCAGGTCGGATCATTTATATGGACTCATTTGACAAATTTGATGGAGACGTCAGACCCACACAAGCAAGGTATAAGAAATATCCTAGAGGACGAAACGCTTGACAAGGAATTTGACATGGATAAAAGAAAGTTCTCTCGAAACTACGAAGGATCACTGTTCAGTGAGAAAATCAACACTGGCGCTAAGGCTGAGAGTAACTTAATCTGGTCATCCAAATCCTTTCTTCCTAGATCCGCCATGGTCAACCTGACAGTCGATCTTTTTGGGCATGCTGTTAATCTCGTAGAATTCGGAGGCCGAGTGGAAGGCTTGGAATACCACTTGGAAAACGTTTTTGGACCAGAAGGATCTCTGATGGGTACGGCATACAAGGCTGAAGCTAGAATAAAAGGCGCCCGAAGAGACAAGCTCGACCGTATCAAGGAAAAGGTCAGGCATATACCGAATAATAAAGCACCTGTATTTAGTCTGCTTATCTTATATACACATTTAAGCGAACACATGGTGTTATCGGACCCTTGTAAAATAAATGGTTACCAATTATCATCCATCCATCATAAAATACTTCCCTCGTAATAATACAACTTGCTACTCAATATAAAAAAATACATCATAAAATCTGTTCTAATTTCCAGTACGGAATAACAACCAATGAGCTGGCAGGGTCTATGTACTTAAGACTGTTTGGGAATGAGCTGGGCTATTTAAGTATGGGCGGCCCAGGAAAAATCAAGAAAGAGTCTCCTAATCTCATGGATATACTCCTCAAACTGGCCAAGGAAAACTCTTATCAGGTCACACAGAATATCATGTTCATGGACAGCTCCATTGTCATCCCAACTGCCATTGGTCTTCCGTTGAAACTTACCGTGAACGGAACAGCCTCAGTCGATCTAAAAGTCTCTGGAAAGATGGATGTCAGGAAACTCACGTCTCGTCCATCTAACATGCACATTGAAGGAGTTGTACAACCAAGGTAATTCTAATGACAATGACGTTAACCAAAATTATATTTGAATGGTTTAGTGTGATGTTGTTGTTGTTGTTGTTGTTGTTGTTGTTAAGATATATCAGCTCCGTAGAATCCGTTTCAGTCTGCTGAAGGGACTCTTCAAGCAAGATAATTTTGAATAAAACACTATTCTGGGATAAACTTTCTATTGCTGTGCTTTAAGCCAATTCAAAACCGTATGAATTACAATGACATTTAGCATTGGGCAGGATCGTTATGTTTTTGTTTATATATGTGAATTATGCCATGGTCCTTAGTTATTCTGTGTGTTTCGTTTACCTTTTCTATAGTGGTGCCGTCCAGGTTGCCAGTTCTATGGTAATCGATGCTTTTGTGGTTCGCTCTGGCCTGAAAATGGTTTCTACACTGCACTCTAGCACAGCTTCAAACGGAAAAATAGAAATAAAAAATGGACAGATCTTTAACGTGGAATTTGACAGCCCAAGGGATAAGATGGAAGTTATCAATTTGGAGTAAGTGTTTTGTTTTGGTTTAAGGTAAAAATATGTTTAACATCGACGATAATATTGAGAAATCTAACAGCTTTGAGTTAGCATGTGTTGCGACATTTCTACTCTTAGATTATGTTTTAAATGTTTCGTTGGGTAAATGTAAAGTGTTTATAGTCAAGAAATAATAATACTTAACAAATAGACGGTTTTGTCGCCCTTTTTTAACACCGGTTTTGTTCATAGAGTAAACTTTTTAAAGCAGGTTCCTCCTTCTAGCTACAAATGCTTACTTTCATTCTGATTCATTCAGGACCAAATTTTTCGTTCTACACCGTGAAGCCGAGAGAGAACAGAAGATGATAGAGGGGAATCGCAAAGAGAAACAGATTTGCAGCGGACAGCGTTTGGCTAAAGTTACTGGATTAGAAATATGTGGATCAATCGGATTCACAAACGCTTCCCACAAATTAGACGCTCCGTTTTTCCCAATGACTGGACCTCTTAGTATGGGCATCAATATCTTTAAACGCGACTCACACAGTGGCTACGTCTTCTCTGCAAAGAAAAGCAAAGTAAGTCAACTTGTGAAATCTGTTTTATAGAAAGTGAAAGTTTTAGATCATTAAAAATTGCTGTGCTTTTGTGTTAAAAGTGACATTTTCTTGAGTGTAAAGTGTTAACATATTTCAAGTATTTTTCCCATTTCAGTTAGTTAGCATCAATTCAAACGATTAAAACGCCCAAACCAATAATTCAAGTCACATTTATTTATGCATTGTGATTTCTTTATGGGGTATTTGTTTGTCCCAGGAACCCGGTCGTTATACAGCTCGTATTGCTTTCGATACGCCTGGCTCACGGGAAAACCGAAAACTGGTGGCTGATTTCGAATATGATGCTAACAACATGGAGGCTCAAATTGAAGTAGAATCGCCATGGAAATCGGCAACTGTTAAAGGTAATAATACAATTTTACTGCTGTTAATATGTCGGAGCAGCATATGAACTTTGGAATCTAGATTACAGCAGGTATTTAGCTGTTCCAAAGGAAAACATTTGGTCATGCCAAAAAGGTATAGCCCTGTGTAGACTCACAATTGTATCGAAATGAAAAACATAATGAAAACGTTTGATTAAAGGTTGTTAAAGTCAATGTGAGCGTTTGACATACGCTTAGCATTGCTTACTCAATGTATTTGATATTTTAATGCTACAAGTGTTACAAATTAATTCAGAATCCCTGGCTACCTTTATATTGCTGTTAAAATTCATAAATTTGTTCAACTTTTACTCAAAAATAGGGTCATTGTCAGATAAACATGATATGGTGAAGGGTGTCGTTAGAGTCCTGATTGACAAACAGCATGAATACGTTGCGAAAGGAGAAATCCAGACGAGCAGATCTGATAAGAAAATAAAATACATCCCATTGTTAGAAATCTCAGCACCGAAAATCAAAACCATGACGATAGGCGGTGCTATTGAATACAATGGCCAAAAAACTTTGGAAATAGACTTGTCAACGCAGAACATCCTCGAGAAACCAATAAATCTAAGAGGTAAGATAGAGTTTTTCTATCCATTGACGCTTATCCCTAAATCTTCTCGTAGATTTTGGAGGATCTAACGAAATCTTGAAATTCGGTCGTTTAAATAAAGCATTAGCCTTGAAATAAACATTTTGTCAAATATCAATAAAATGTATTTGCCATGTGAAAGCCTGACGGAAGACTTGTACTCGTTGCAAATCCTCTCGTATAAACGTCTAAGTCCCGACATATTCATACCATATTTTCTAAACTCTCTTTATATATTTTTCAGCAACAATCGTGAACACCGATGACCAGAAGAGCATTTCAGGAAGTTTCACCAAGGGCAAAGATATTTATCGGGCAGAAAGCAAAGTGCTGACAAAGAAAGCAAAAGGGGCCATCTCTTACAATGCCAGTACCCATATGCAGTGTCCCCGGGGAGAATTAATCAGTGCATATGCCTCTTATGAAAACGGCAGAAATGGATTAAATGGGAAGGTGTATATTGATAAGATTGTGAAGAGTCCAATTATTCTAGCTGGTAAGAATATATTCCATGCAATTGTAGCATTTGTCATGTGCTAAGTAAATGGTGATGATACATTAATTTGGCACATAGCGTACACCAGTATCATTATTTGAAGGTTTTGGCTAGACAATTTAAGAAATATTTTATCACTAAGCAAGGCATTGATACTGTATTACATAAACGAGAAAATATTTGAATTAAAAATTGCTCTCATTGTGACAACAATCCGATGTTGCATTCCAAGATCTTTTTAGAGTGAACTTGAATAAATTCTGAACATAATTGATTCCAGATTCTATTTTCATGACGTTGGCTGTTGTTGTTGTTGTAGGGTCCGTCACCCAAAGGTCTGGTAAGCGATTAAGCAAACGCTTGATTGTTGTGGATGTTGAAACCCCACTGATTAATTTTGATATGAATGGCAACGCTGTGAAGAAGAATGGAGGGAAACCAATGCTGACTTCAAAACTTGTCGTCAACTATCAGCTTCCAAAATCAGGAAAAGATCGTGTCACATTTTCATCCAAAATGAGAGACTTGAGTACACGATCATTGTCCAAATATGACGCCACAGTGTACGTGTTAGGGATTTTTTTTTTTAACATTTTTTGTTTGTTCCATTCTTAAAGAATTTATCTATGTTTGTCACACAGACATTCTACCTTTTCAAACTCCTAATGCAACCATGGTTAAATCTAACAGACTAAACTGTTTGGCGTTTGTGAAATATTACCTTCACAAAAATCTACCAAAATAATGAATACCACATTTATATGTCATTATTTTAGAAAGTTTACGTATGCCAAATGTATACATTAGAAATTGAGAAATGCCCCCTTTTAACATTTAAGAAAGCAGCTTTATGCCAGATAACTAAATTTATGATCGTTTGTAGTGTAAGAGTTATTTTATACTGTTAACATTTAAATTTTCGTCCTCAGCAATGGAAACTTCAGAAAAAACCCCATCTACAATTTCGAGACGAGTGCCAATGTTGAATACAGTGCCAGTAACATGGACAGTAGTTTTGGGTTGAGATACGGCGAAAACCCCAAAGACGAAGATCGGAAAATCACGTTCACTCAAACCGGAACAAACAAACTAATTCGTGACAAGCGGGATGGAAGTCTGAAGGTTACTCTGAAATATCCCATAAAGGTAAAAGTAACGATACTGTCCAGATCGGCTTCAAACATGGAAACAGTGTTTCGCTTTCATGGCATGACATAAATTAAACCAATACAAATAACCATAACATTTTAACTGTGCAATTATAAAGTAGAGACCCGATGCCAATAAATATCATTCCTGGTGAAGTATAGTATAGTATAATGAATATGCCATACATCAATATGTTCTTAATACAGCTATTCAGTAATACATTAGATAACTCCAGTTCATCTCCAGCAGTGATTACCAATAAATCAAAAATACTTACTATAACATAGATGTCTTTACTTATTCACTTTAATACCGTTTTATCGTCCATAGGGAATCAACTATCAGCTGAAGGGAACTCATCAGATGACAAGCAAGGATTTGAACACCAATGTCATTATTCGTTATGGTTCTGATGACCAGATCAATGCCAACGTCCAATACAACAATGACATGGCCAAGAAGAACACAATTTCAGGAGAGCTGGGTTTAACCTATCCTGGGCGTCGACTCAAGCTAACCTCAGACGTTGTTAAAGTCAGCCCATCTCAATACAACAACACAGTGAACCTTAATTGGGGTAAAGGAGGAAAGGCCAAGATTGAATCTACATACACCAAGCGTTCGGACATGTCCCATGCCATCTCATCCGCTATTAATGTTGCCAAGAAAGATCCGATTGTGATAACAGGTTCTATCGACCGAGAGCCAAAGGATTTCACAATTTCTTCAAGTATAAAGCTTGGAAAAGACAAATATGGGGCAGCAGCTGTAAGCAAAAAAAGTTATGCTAAATATGAAGGAAAATTGGATGTGGAATACCCCGCTCGTCATCTTATAGCGAAGCTTAATGGAGATTGGAGAAATAAATACACAGGAGAAGTGGATTTGAAATGGGACGCGGACAAGGACAAAAGTCAACGTTTCAAAGCCAACGGAGATTTGAGATTTAGAAGCCCCCAGGATATCACTGGAACCCTCGATGCAGTAGTCTTAGACAGACAAATAGAGGCAAACATTCGTCACCAAGGTGGAGACAAGTATATATCTCATGCCGACATAAAATACGCGCCAGGAAAGAAGATCGAGCTTGACACGACCTTTAGCGATGTCCGTGGATGGTCTAACAGAAAAGTTGGTGGGACTCTGCAATTAACAAGCCCATATCAGAACGCTGAATACATTGCCATTAAGGCAGAACATTCAATTGACAGTTTACAATACGAGAGCATAGCAGACATTGCCTGGTCCAGGTCTGACAAAGTAGCAGGAACCTTAACTGTTAAGAAACCTATCAGCCTAAGCAGATTGGAATCCAGTTCGGTCATTTCAACGTCATTCCGGGACTTTGCTAACATCAAGGCAGAGGTAAATCACAGAATTGAAGATGGTATCGCCACTACAGTGAAGGCTGAAGCAGGACGTCATAACATCAACATTAATCTAGCAGGCAGTAAGAGAGGATTTGATGTACGCAAAGAGATATCCGGAGACTTAGTCATTCAAAGCTCCATTCCAGATTTTGAACGTGTTTCTATCAGTGCAAGCCACTCTGGTGACGGTAGAAAATACGACTCAGATCTTAGTGCTGATATTGGAAAACTTGGACGGTATACGGCCAACATAGACCTCAACACCGACGGATACAACTACATAAATGACAACAGGGGTAAATTCATAATTACCACACCGATCAGAAACTACAATAAGATCATAACAAATTGGTCACATCGTCTTCGGGAAAATTCGATCCAGTCTTCTGTGTCGTGTTCCTGTGGCAGAGACAAAGTTGCTGTTGCTGTCGACGCTAAACATATCCATTCATACCACCAGCGCTTAATCCAAAGCACTATCAAACTAGAGACTCCTTTAAAGCCAATCAAAAACCTAGTCCTTAATGTCAATCACGACCACAGCCTCCAGAAACTCGAATCATCTGCTTCTCTTATCAGAAACGGGAACAAAAAAACGGAATATTCCGTTTTATACAACATGGATAGTGAATACAACATCGAATCTCGGGCCATGTTCGTGTGCCCCGGTCTGGATACAGTAAGTGCTAAGTTCAACACAAGGATAACTGATACCCCACAAACAGCTGATGTAGAAGTTGAATGGTCACCTAGTGATAAGGTAACTCTTAGCGGAGAATTAACTCAGAATGGATTACAGTACATTGACGGAACAGTGAGACTAACAACTCCAGTAAGAGATTTTGAGAGTATAGTACTTACAGGTCATCATGGTAAAGAAGATGGAATTTGGGCTAGCCGTGCTTCTCTAGAATATGCTCCGAGAAGAGAAATAGAAGTAAGAACTAAGTATTCCATGGATCAATCGATCATCGGAGAAATTTTAGTAACTGCTCCCTTCTACAATTTCCAGAAGTTGAAGATAGGTGTTGAACACTCTGGTGACATCAGAAGAACAACCGACAGTAAGGCACAATTTGAACTTAAGCCACAACTGGGTCTGATTGAAGCCATCGCAAAGTCACAAAATGGCCGCAAGAAAATTGGATCTGTGAGAATAAACACTCCTTTTAGAGCTGTACCTTACAGTGAGCTTCGAGTAACTCACCAACCTGGCTCTATCCAAACTGAAGTGGAATACCTGCCTAACCAGATTGTCAATATTAACGCCGACTATCGTTTAGAAAATCCTAAAGATTTGTTTACAGAACTGACCATCACCACACCTATTTCTTCTTTCGACTATTTTAAGACATCTTTCCTTCACCGTGGGTCATCGCTACGTTCAAGGTCAGTTGTAAAAGTAGAATATCCCCGAAGAGAAGAATTTAGTGCCACATTAAACTATGAGCACGACGACAAATTGGACGTTTCCTTGGATTTGAAAGCTCCACAATATGACGATGTACGTGTAAGTGTAAGCCACAGCGGTGTAATCAGGGACTTTAATGCCCATGCCGAAATCACATACCAGAGATATAAGAAAATCGAGGGTGATGTTGTGTTCAGCTTAAAGCGTGGCGGTAAAGGTCCAATCCTGTCAATAGTGTCTGAAGCTAAGAGCCCATACTCAGACGACTTCAACCTCAAGCTCACTCACGAAGGCAACATTGTTGACTTCAAGACGAATCTTGTTACGTCACTTGGTCGATTAAATAAACTGAACTACAATTTGGGTTTCTCATCTGAAAATGAAAACATCCGCGCAAATACCGACTTGAGTGCAGAAAGTAAGTACATCAATCCTATTGAGTCATCTGCTAACTTTAACCTTAAAGGAGAACTCAAAGATTTTAAGGGAAACTTTGAAGGCAGCTACAAAGGAAAATCCATTGAAACTGCCATTTCCTCTAAAGTCATCCGTGGGATAGAAGCTTCCTTCACCTTGAAAACACCGTTTCAGGTCGCACAAAAAATCGATGCTTCATTAAAACACAGGGGAGATTTAAGACAATTCGTCACCAATGCAAAAATTGAACACAACCGAGATAATTATGAGGCAGATTTAAGATATTCCAAAAGTACAAATGGCGTCGAAGGGAAAGTCACTATTAAAACTCCGATAAGAAACTACAGAGAACTTGCCGGAAGTCTCCAATTTGAAGGAAGTGTGCAGAAAATGGACGTAACATCTAAGATTATGTATGCAAATGGAAAGGAAATTGAATTATCTGGAAATATTGATCTGATAAGTGACCGAAGAAAGTTTGAGGTTGTTGTCCACACACCTTTTAGAGAATTCGAGACCATCTCAGCATCCGGCAATGTAACAGGCAAATTGTCAAATTTTGATTTGAATGGACACGTGCAATATGCTACAAACAGTATTATTGGGATGAAATCCAAGCTGGATTTGGAAAACACCAGAAAGGTATTATCAGTTTCTCTATCTACTCCTTTTAACAGATACGAGAGACTGTCTACTTCAATTAATATTGATGGTGATCTAGATCGGTTTACATCTGTGGCTAACCTTGAGTACGGTAGGAATAATCGCATCGAATCAAACGTCAAACTTAATTTGGTTGATCGTACTAAGGTATTTAACGTGAGGATAACAACTCCATTTGAAAATTTCCGCGAGAGTTCTGTTACTGCCCAAATTGAAGGGGATATGTCTAACTTCAGTGGAAGCGCCGATGTCACGTATTTAAATAACCAGCGTATAATTATCAGCAGCTCCGCAAATCTGGAGGGAAATCCAAAGAGTGCAAGTGCAGACATAAAAACGCCATTTCAAGGTTTCGAAGAAGTTTCTGTTGTGGCAAACTTCAACGGATATGCCAAACACTTTAAAGCCGACTCTCAAGTAACATATGGAAAACGTCAAAACATAGAAATAGATGTCAATGTTGATTTGGAAGGCAATAAGCAAAAAGTCAGCGCTTTACTGAAAACCCCGTTCAGACGATTTGAGAAGCTCTCTTTCACTGGCGATTACACTAATCGTAACTTTAAACATCAAGGAAACGTTATTATTGAATATGCTGCAGATAAAAAAGTAGAAATGGATGCCACTCTTAATTTGCAGAATCAGCGTAAAGGAATTCGTGCCAGTATCCAAACTCCTTTCGATGGATTCGAAAATCTATCTGGTAGCCTCAATTTCAATGGTATTCCAACTCGATTTGACGCAGACGCTGAGTTACAATATTCCAAAAGCCAGAAAATTGAAGCAAAATGCAATCTTGACATAGACAGCTCTCCGAAATCTATATCTGTTTCGACTAAGACACCCTTCCGTGGCTGGGAAGATCAATCAGCTTCTGTCAGTGTTAGTGGGCAACTGAAGCGCTCTCAAATTGAGGCTCGAGTAAGTTACGGAGACGAAAAGACTGTGACCTTCAATGGTGCTCTCGATGTATTAAGCTCCATCAAGACCCTGAACGGTCACATAACTTCGCCTTATCCAGGATATGAGACACAAGCCTTGGTTATAAATGTTGATGGTTCACCTCTTAATTTCCAGTCATCAGTATCGGTCGAATCATCTCAATTGTACAAACCTGTTCTGGCCAGTGCTTCTCTCGATTATTCATCACCAGTCAAGATGGACGCCACCTTCACCTTTACTAGTGCCATTCGTAACGCGGAGACTCTGAAATTATCAATAAAGAACAGTGACGAGAACCGATATACATCCAACATTGAGGCCACATGGGCCCCCAGGAAAAAAATTTCTCTCGACGGAAATTTTGAGCGCAACAACGGATGGAGCAGACGATCAAGGACCTCTGGTGAAATAAGCTTGTCAACACCTTTCGAGTATGTGAGAAAAATCTCTGGCAGTTTTGTAGATAATGAAGCCAAATCAAGACGCAACGTAGCCCTTAATGTTGATTATGAGAACAAAAACGTCCTTTCCCTGAAAGCCGCACGAGAAGCCGAAGGTAAAGTAAGCGTTGACATTGACACGGCCCATCCTAGACCAATGAAATTCCACGTTGAAGGGAAAGTGGACTCAGATACTGCAGAAGGATCAATTGAAGCCAACTGGGATGCTCGTGATCCAACAAGTAACGTCAAGTTGACATCTGAATACAAAGTTGACAGGAATGCATACTCTGGGAAAAGGGCTGTTTCAATCAACGTAATCCGCCCACAAACAACTCTTGGAATTTCTGGAAAGTTCGAAACCACTGCATATAAAACTTCTGCAATGGCTGAAGTCGTCGTGGACAACAAGAGAACTTCAATTGAAGGAGAATTAATTGACGGTAGTAGAGGATATGCGAAAATAAGAGAAGGTAAACTCCGATTGAATGCACCTGATAGAAGTGTCGAACTAGCAGGATCCCATTCCGACAGCGTAGAAAAGATGGCATCTGAACTCATAATTTCGTTGGACGCAGCACGAGATGAATCTAAGAAAATTATTTTGTCTTCCATCATTGCGAAATCGTCATCATCATTGAAGACCGATTTTAAGCTGCAGGCTCCGTTTATAAGAAAGGTGGGTCTGACTGAATGAACATTAGTACTGAAACGCAATGTTAATCCTAAACGCATCTTAGCTCTATGGCCCACTGGCGAAGGAAAATCTGTTTGAAAAGTTGTTGTTGTGCTAGTGTCAATTATCGTTGGAATACGCCACCGACATAAAAGTGAAATACCCTTACGTAGGGCGTAAAACACCAATAAATCAATCTTAGCTCTTTTTAACGCCAAAATGCGAATGAGTCGTTTCCTTTAACTAAATCTGTCCTTAAATTTATTTTGATTTCCATAAAATCTTTCGAGAAAACTTGAACAAAACTTTTATGCATTTATTTAAATGCTCATATTTTTCAGCATGTGACTAAGAAAACAATGAACTTAAGTTGACTTGTGATAAGCCTTTAAATATTTTTTGTGTCTGTCCACATTTTAACAGGAAATTCGTCTGACGAGTGAAGGTGTCCTAAACCAGGGACGTACATGGTTCGACGGCAAAGCGGAACTGTCCTATTCTCCTGACAGTAGAAAGAAGTTAGCAATTTCCACTAGAGTAGAAGATACTTCATCTGGATACGGAGACAAATCTAACGTATCTATAGCTATTGGTCTGTCTCATCCATATACAAATACGGACGTACGGGTTGTGTCTCATGCCGGAAAAAGCGACAATCATTTGTCGGCGGGAGCTGAAGTTTACTTCTCGAAGTCAAAAGATAACCTTAGATTGAGGGGAGAAATTGATCGCATTCGCAAGGAAGCCAAATTAGAGGTGAGAATTGAGAACTGACGATGATCGGAATTATTAACCAATTTTAACGACAGGATTTGTGTAGAATGTTTTGCTCTGTCTAATACCGTATACATAAAGGGTGGTCAATTTCAGGTGTGTCCAAAAATATATAAACCTGAATGTTCTGCATAAATAATTTTGTTTCCTAATTTCTGCTCGGCTTTAGATTATCTCTCCATCTAAATCAGTGGAGATCACTGGAAGGCTTCGAACTAACGATGGATATCAACTCTCGCTTCACAATGTATATGACAACAGAAAGACCATTGACACTAGCGTCGTTATTCGACCAGATAAAGGCAACATCGCTATCAGCATGGGGACTGATCTCAGTAAGTATAAAAATATGGAAGTTGTTTGGAAATGTAGTCATTTTTATTGGGCGTCCCACACCATCCTCAATGGAATTTATTTTATATCAAAATTATATCGAGCTTCACATGTCCATGTGTTTAATAGCTAGGAGAAAGATACATATATCTGGCCAGTTGTCGCACATCTATTAAAAGTCTAAAGCCAGGAGGGGTATTTTGTATCAATAAACAATTCATGTTAATGACCTGTTTGTTCTCATCCCACCACAATACGTATGCTTCCTGGTGAACAGTATAGAAGTACAACATCCCAGTTGATTCCAGTTTCCAAGTTGTCATACCTTGATGATTTCCTGTACATGGTAGAATGAACGAATAAGAAGGGCAGGTTAAAATGGTTTCTTTGTCATTTGTTTGGTTCACTTGAATGGGTTTTCATACACAGGGAAATAATAGCAAAACTAGAGCACTGTTCACGTTTAATTCACCGTGATGTTATTTCAGATGACCCCCGGAAAACCATCAATCTCCAGGCGGGATACATTGAAGACAACATTTTCTCAGTGGAGGCTTTTCATGTATCACGATTTGGTCGCGTGGCCGACGGTCTAGTCACCTTGACATTGAACACTTCACGACTTCTTCACACGCGTCTTCACTGGAGACCCACAGTTCTCAGAGAGATCAAGGTGAACATACGGATATAAACCATTTCAGTGTTTAACATTTATCCGAAAACATTACCACTATAACATCGAAACATACCAGTTGTGTCTTTTACACATTCTATACATTTTTTAACAACAAATAACAATGAAATATAAAAATAGAGAAATAAACAAACAGCAGTTTGGAAATCAACTGGTCTTTCTCCAAAATAAGGGAAGAATACATGAAATGTTAGAAAATACACTCCAGCATTTATTTGCTTATTTTTGGATTTATTTTTAAACAATGTGTTTTTGCAGAATGAATTGGACAAAAGGTGTAATCTTTATCATGACAAGCTCCTCGAATCTCTTCGGGATTCTCCCGACGATATTGTCCG
Source organism: Mopalia swanii (assembly GCA_030265315.1). Taxonomy (NCBI): domain Eukaryota; kingdom Metazoa; phylum Mollusca; class Polyplacophora; order Chitonida; family Mopaliidae; genus Mopalia; species Mopalia swanii. The sequence continues at coordinate 13,689 of JARDVA010059862.1, forward strand.
TCAAATTTCCGAACGCGCTCGATCTATATCCGCCAGCATCGGCGAAGAACTGGAACCCTTTGTTGATCTAGCCAGAGACGCCTCTACATCTTTGGATATGGAACTCGCTCGACTCTTGGATGAACTCAACAGAAGAGGTCTTGAGGAGGTCCTAGCTACAGCCCAGGAAGCGCTCAATGGTATAATGTAAGTTCAATACAACAAGCGTCTCTTACTACATCTGAAAAGACAAAAATAAATGCCCTAAGGTATTTTCAAGATTATATCAAAATCCACGTACTTCTCTGTGAGGAAATGTGACAAGACAAAAAGGAAATAGTGATATATCCAATCTGATCATTTCATTGTACCAAATGTGCTTCTTTTGTTTGTTTGAAAATTAGCTACGCTGTCTTTACTTAACACTGGAGGAAGATTTACTTTCACACAGTATCAAAACATTTCACGTCATAGAGTTAGAATAGTTAGAATGCAGTGTCATCTTATGTAACATACCTTCAAGAAATACATTTAACGCCAATCAATTAATCAATCAATCAATTTTGGCCTTCATATACACTTGCCCTTTGTTCACTCAGATAACACGATAAGGGTGTGACAAGATTGATACATCTATGTTCCAAGCTTGGTTCAAAAAGATGCCTGGTTTGGGGGCTCACGTTTACTTTTGCTACGACAAACAAATCCGAAGTACATGTATATACAATGACTCTGACTTTGTCGGTAAATATTACTACACGTATAATAAGGCATTGTCGCCAGCAAAAGTCGTTCGCTTTCTAAATGATCTCTGTTGGGAAAATGATTATCAAAAACTTTGTACTACTTAGCAGACTATACCTTAATCTGCTTTGTGGTTTTATCAGGAAATTCGCTGATGAGGTTGGGGAAAGAGCATCGGAAGCCTACGACCAAACAGCTAAACGGATCCAACAAGCATTAGAAGATTTATTGACATACGAAGAGATCTTGACCGTAGCAAAAGAAGTTACAAGGGTAAGTCTGCGAGGAGAACGGTTAAGCGTTTTGCAAGGTTAATTGATATATTTTGTGCCATTTTAAGATTTGTTTTTTGTTTCTGTTTAACGTAACACTCGATGCTATTATATTTCTATGACAGCATGTTGTCTTTTTCTTAGTTCCTTCGCACTTAATCCGGTAAACAACAAATCGGTGTTTTTATACTAATACTGTCGAACCTGCTCAACTTTATATAAAACTCATTTTGCTATAATTATCTGTCTTTATTTCATTTAACAGGAGGCCTATTATGAAGCTCAGAGGGTCTCATACGACTTGCTTAGAAAAGCTGTCGATGAAATAGAAAGATTGGCCGAGATGGCTTCTTATCAGTATGTCGAAGTTGAAGATAAGGCTCGTGAAGTCGCCAGAGAGGCCTTAAGACGTATCCGAGGTGAATTTATATTCTACGCAAAATGTATATTTCCAAACAAAAGCTGTTAGATATTTTGTCCACCTTAAGGCGACTTCAATCTACCAACTGACTCATGCATTCATTGAGATTAGCCAATGCTTTCCTAACTGTTTGAAGAGAATAACTTATAATCGATTGGACCAACTTCGTCTAAATAGTTAATCGCATGAAAATACTAGGCCTTTTAAATTGATTTGATTAGTTATAAATTTTTCATAAAATAAAAATTATATATTATCTTCTTTTACAGAAATCATTGACCGAGTATCTGAGCATCCCAAAGTGTTGAGAATCAAAGAGAATTTGAAAAACTTAGTCGCCAAGCTGCCTGATATTCCCAAACCAGAAAACATGAGAGCCCTAAGTCGTCAACTCCAGAGCGCTGTCCAATCCTATAAATCCACCATCGCAAATAAATATTTGACTTTGGTTGATCATGCTCGTGTGAAAGTAGCCAAACACGCCGCTGATTTTCTGAAACGTGACGAAGTGAAACGCGCACATGCAGTAGCCAATGAAATATACCAACAGGTGAGATAGACAAATCTTTTTCCTTTTCTATTGATCTGAGATACTGTATTTATTTTGGTCTACCTTGCTGTTTCGATTTGACATATGCAAAACCATGTCAGCTACGCCCGTCTTGTTAAAGTCATGCATGCAGGGAAAACAGGTTAAATTGGAATGCCCCTCATGTCGACATCTTGTTTTATAAATGAACTAACCAAATAAACATCACTGATATTGTAGGGTAAATGGGCTTACAATTACTGGGAGGTGGAGAAGAATACTGTGGAGTTATCGAAAGAACTTCTGGAGAAAATCCGTGAACTGATAATGGAAGAAGTAAAGGACTTACGAGACAGTTTGTTAAACATGGAGAAATCACATGTGATAGTCTACGATCCTACCGAAGGAGAGATACAGTTGGAAATATATTTGCCTATCGCTTTGAAATCACTTAGATCTTTGCCTGATGACAGTATTCAGAAATATGTTAAATCCTACAAGAAGTTCTCTAATTCTTACATCCCGTCCGGAAACTTCAGTCTGTCTGACGCTTACTACACATACAAACCTTCCACCAATATCGCTGACTGGATTCCTCCATTTAAAGGTATGTCCAAACATCTTTGTCAGAACTTCTAAAGACGCTGCTTTTGTGACTAAAGTCATTATTTATATTTGAACTGTCTGATTCGCTCATAGACTGATTTAAAATTCGGCGGGACGTTTCTCAGATTTGATGAGTAAACAACAATAGAACTTGTGATTTATTATTATTATCGTTCCAACAAGAAAAAACCTGAACTGAAGCAGTGTTATTTAACGTATATCTAATATTGTTAATTCGTGATTATATTACCACCATTTGCAAAAAGAGAAAAACGTTGTCTTATATTTAGACAGTTTACTTTAGATGTAAAAGCATAAGATCGTATGCTTTGTTTTTTAATAGCTCACGCTTCAATCTCCGGACTGCAGCACTTCACTACGTTCGATGGCCGCAATTTTGAGTTTGCCGGATTATGCAGTTACGTCTTAGCACATGATTTCATGGATGGCAATTTTTCTGTAATTTTGAACTATGATGGCGACTGGGCCAGCGTAACAAAGCGTTCTTTAACAATCACTGCTGGAGAAAAACGTATAGATATCTTCCCCGACTTCAAGGTAAGTGACCTGATTTTTAAAACTTGGATTTAAAGCTTGTATCAAAAGACTTTTAAAATCAAAGCTTTCTTTTTTTTTCAAACAGATATTACTAGTGGTTATTCAGCGTACTAGGAATCTAAATGTCATAATGCAGATAAATATACATTGTAAAACACTTAATATTAAGGAAAAATGTTTTAGATGCCGTGTTTCACAGCACAAATTAAATAAATTGGACACGTTTCTACAGCTGTCTTCAGATCCATCTTGTTTAATCTGATAATCCACTGTGCCGTGGAAAACAACACAGAAAACACTTCTGGTAAATGATTTCGTCCAAAGCAGACTTGCCCTGGTGTTTTATTAGGTACAAGTTGACAGAAGTCCACAAGAGTTGCCGTACACGTTCGAGTCTTTAGCAGTAACCAGACAGGGTGGAATGATCATGGTGGACAGCGGTAACGGAGTACAGGTCGAGTGTGATTTAACCCATGACGTCTACACAGTCACTGTCAGCGGGTGGTTCTTCGGTAAAACTGCAGGACTCTTCGGAACTTACGACAACGAGCCGTCTAATGATATGATTATGTCAACCCTACAAACATCCGACGATATCCAGTCATTCGCTCATAGCTGGGAAGTGGCTGGTTCTTGCAGATCTAGGCGCAATTTCGCTAAGAAACCCATCGTTGAAGCTGGACAGCCAGGATTTAAAGAGTGTCAGGAATATTTCATGAGCAGATCGTCTCCATTTCAACCTTGTTTCAGACAGGTACGTATCATATTTGTTTTCACCCATTTATGTTTTAGTTTTAGTTACACTTGTAAGTCGTCATTATAGTTACACTGCATCACAACTGTATGTGAGTGCTGCCAGGTGGTGTTCTCTTGGATAGGTCTACCTCATAAGGAAGAACGGCATCAATAAATTTGGTAAATGTAACTTCCACACAAGAAGACAGATTTCCTTTCGATATAAAATGCTTGGTTGAATTGTTGCCAATGTATTGATATAAGCATAAATATTTGAGGGCGTGATAAACATTTGCTGCTGATGCAGAAGGCATTTACTATGAATCTACTGTGGATGAATAACAACAGTTGGCCAATCAATTTCTCGTTACCAGCTTGTCTTTCCCCACTTGTTGTCATGTTCAACTACAAATTTTAGGTTCTCCCAGAGGGTGCAATGGCCCGCTGTATGGTTGATTTCTTGATGAACCCTACTCAGGGATCTATCTGTAACGCATCAGCTCAGTATATCCACGAATGTCAGATGGCGGGCGTACCTCTGGAAATGCCTTCTAAATGTGGTAAGTGTGTAATCCAAGAGAAAAATTTTAAATATATTTTAATCAATTATAAATTTATTGAATGAAAGCTGTTTTTTTTCAAATGTTTGACTGCATATAAAATATGGTCTCTCTTAATTGCAAACGCCATTTGCTTGTATGTGTATGTAGCTTGTGTTTTACCAAACCTTTAGCGTGCCATTTAATTTGTTATGACAATAAAAACTAGATGGTAATATCGGAGTATACATACACCCTCTACATGGTGTGAAATTATCCACTATAGGGCTGTCCGCAATAGCCGTAACAAAATGATTCGTGATATAATTGAACTGTCTTCTGATCTAGTTGGTTGCCGAGCTCCAAACGGTGGGATCTTCGAATCCGGAGATAATTTAATCTTATCTGAAAATGGAGTGAGAGTCCCCCGATCAGCTGATGTCATCTTTGTGGTAGAGGAGAAAGAGTGCAACAAAGAGGCATCTGAAGATATCCAATCGTTTGCTGAATACATCGAGAAAGCCATGTCTGCAGAAAGTAAGCCAAGACATTACAAGTGCTATTAGTACAAACAGCTGATAACTCTCCGATCTTATAGACGAACACTTAAACATTATTATGGTCATTATTGATCAAAACTTAACTCGTCTTTGCTTATATCATAACATCTTTATATTAACTTTTTGAATTTCTTCTCCGATTTCGACAGATATCAAAATATCAATTGAAATCAAATTAAACATGTTCTAAATTTGGATTAATGCTCAAAAGTTTTTGTCAAATATTTGATAAATTAATTTGGGTACCTTCATTGCAGGATTGCGTGATAACCGATATGGAATCGTTGCTTTTGGTGGCTCTGGCTTGAGACGTGAAGCTCACCCACAAACAATCGATGGACAGATTATGAATGATGCCAAACGCTTTGGAGTGGGCGTAGAGTCTTTGATGTTCAATATAAAGTATGGATACTCGGATGTCCTAGAAGCGGTTAAATTTGCCTCTAAATACCCCTGGAGATCTGGTGTCTCAAAAACCATTATCCTAATGCCTTGCTCTTCGTGTGTGGAAAGATGGACAGGCTTTGAAGATGTGAAAACCATCCTACAAAAACAAGGAATCACGTTCCACCTTCTGATGAAACATGACTTTGAATTCAGATCCAATAAAAGCCCAAAGAGTGGCAACATTGGTGGTAAGTTTCCAAGTCCAAGCAATAATAGCACTACATCTGTTGTATGAGATGCAATTGATGATAGCTTAAATTAAATGTCGTCTTATGTAAGAGATGCCTTATTAGTTACATTAAAATAACATTGATTGGGGTTAAACGCCATATTGAAAGATGTCTCGCTAATAGGACGGCGTGCAAACCAAATCGGTGACCTCCTCCCACACCTACCCCCAACACAACTGGCAAAGACAGCACATGGCGATCACACGTCCTACAAACTGATTCGCGTCGAGAGCACAGGGGTAACACTGAGCTGCGCCTCATTTAACAGCTGAAAGCATGCTGGCCTGTTCTAAGTATTATACCGTTGTATTGTCTATCTATAACAAGAAGATGACGTCACGTATTCACCTGTTTGCTTGGGAGTTTGTATACAGAATGTAAGGGTTATTTCACTAACATGACGGTGTGCCAGCCCAATGTGTGAAGTAAACCACTCTTGACGCCACTTGCAACAAACAACGACAGGACAGACACTAAAACTAATACTCCACAAACAGAGCTTATTTCTGTGTTGCCCCTTATCTTAAGAGTAGCCTTAGAGTAGCGGGGTAACAAGAAGCTCCCTTCAAATGCAGCACAATCAACAATTGAGTATTAAAGTTAACTAAAGATCTCTGAAAAGAAAATTGCACCAAAGAAAACTGTCTGTCTCTCCCCGCTTTAGAAAGTGTCTTTAAATGACTATAAATGATTCGAATGCTAGTTTTGTCGTATTTCTGTCCCAGTTACTAAATAACTCAATACAAAACAAACTTCATCCATTATACTCGGGAATTTTTTGTACATATTTACAGGTGTTGATAACAATGGAGCCTTTGCCTACGAGAACAAGCGCGGTAAAATGAACAGTGACTCGAGCCTTTTAACAAGTGTTCGTGTACCCACTGACAACTGCATGGCCCTCACACAAGTAACGAATGGTACTTTGTTCAACCTTATTCGCCTAACTCAGGGGCGTAGTCGAATGCGAACAGCTTTTAAAGAGGCGTGGTCTAGAAGTATTGCCCAATCAGCTGAGCCAAACACCTGCCAGGAATGCAAATGTGTGGCTGACGAATATGGAGTGGGTATGTCAGCGTGTTCCCCATGCGACCAATCAACAATCTACAGATCTGTGAATGACAGCTTTATGCCCAATGGAAAAGCGGAAGCCCGCCCTGATTACACTGTGCCAGATGATGACTTTGGAACTCAATTTCAGGTGAGATATTTTATTGACGATGTAGATCGTAGAATATTATCTGAGTTTGATATGAAGTTGGCTGCTTGTTCAAGAATATATAATTCAAAGAGTGCAACAAAAATAGTGATCTTAGTAAAAGTTCTCAATATATTACAATTTGAAAGTGGCGGGCTCAACGCTATTGTTCAACATTGACAAGCGTATTAGATGGCAGTAAAGCCAATTTTAAAAATTAGCTAAAAATAAATAGATGTAAAGCCTGTAGCCTATACCAGTTCAAGGTGACTCAGACACTGTTAGGTACAGGATGAAATACGGACGACAGATATGATATCGGGTATAAAAAGCCAATTTATTCAAAAGATAGGCCTACCTAAAAACTATACTGACAACTTAATTTCTAATACAACATCCACTGCTGTTAAAAACTGTGTTCATTTCGTCCAGTTTTCTTCAATATGTTACCTTAACCACAACTCCTTAAATAAGTATCTGTTTTTCTTTTTTCCTCAGACGTATTTGTACCAACAGTGAAAACCCAGTACAAAAGATCTCAACGATAATTTTCAGTGATTTTTTTAATGTGTGTTATATGAACAACTGTGTTTGTGTGTTTTTTTTTTGTAATTTGTATTCAATTTATGTACTTTCCATGTCAGAAAAATCAATGCAAAGAAAAAGATTGTAGTTGTAAAGACTTGTTGGATATCGCTCTAATAAAATGTAATATTTGTAAAACTTTTCAACACTGTATTTTTGTCTATTTATTTGTTAGTCTAATAAAAAATAAATATGTGTATTACATGAGGTGTTATTGTTGTAGATATTGTATTATAAAGTATCAGAAGGAGAATATTTTAATCAGATTAATGTATAATTGAATCGATTAGTTTATGAGTAAAACATAACATCCCTGTACAAGCCAAGGGATAATATCTAAATGTTTTCTCAGTGTAGCCACCTGGCGTCAAGATAAGAAATTACGCCTACGTAGACGAGTGCAGCTAACCCGAATGCAATTCCTGCGCCGCAATACTTTTGCGCACATGAATCGCCAGTCTGTATTCCTTTCTAATGGAATTTGATGGGGTGCGTTCTGCTATTTGGTTATCACCAGTAGACACAATGTTGTTTCAACAGTCATGTGATCATGTTTCGGGGCTATTTCTTAAGACGCTGAAAAACATTGCAGGGGTTGCTAGAACCGGCAGTTGTGATACAGATCGATGATTCCTTACAATGAAGACGCCATTTAAATACATTACAACCACCTTCTTCAGCCACGAACAGAAAGATAACTAGCAAACATGACTTAGAGTAGAAGTATAATCTAGGAATATCTAGGTGGTAACCGTTCACGTAAGAACTACCAATGTTGAATCATTCTTACCATGTTATATATGACACTGATCATGGGAAACCAGCCTAATCATACTTCCTCAAAATTAACAAATACAGCAATCAATCGAAAGCAAACGTTTGTACTCACCTGGTATATATAAAATATGCAATTTCTAATGGCGGTGCCATTTTGTAAAATTGAACATAGGTTTCATCAGAAGTCCATTAACTAGAAGTGTGAAACGCCCATATGAATACCGTGTACGGCATTGTGTCCAAAATCGGCCTATTCAATAGTTGCCAGACCTCATGTGGCGGACTGGCGAACCATCAGGGGAGGTAATTCTAGAATTGAATCTAACACTTGATCGCACAGTCGATT
>JARDVA010059974.1:0-12169 GCA_030265315.1 Mopalia swanii
TGACTTGTTTATATTTGCTTTCTGGAATCTGTCCGTTGTATATGGTTAGTCATATAATACTGATGATAGTGGACAGGTGTATTATGCAATCTTCACATTGCTCTTGTTTGTTTTTTAAACTTGAAAAAAAAGCTGATAGAATGTATCTGATTCTGTCTGCACCATTTCATTTCTCTTGCAGGAACAACTGACAAAAGTTGATGACGATTCATTTGCAAACCCAGGAGATAGCAAGACTTCTTCGCAGAAAGACGTTTCCAGTGAGGTAAATGGAGAGTATAATAACCAGTACAAGTTATTGTTACTAATACTGATCTTTACATAACACTTATAGAAAATCAGAGTGTTATGTCATATGATGTAGATGATGTATAAACATGTGTGTTTCTGTGCTTATTTGTGTGACTCCACCATAAACATTTACTCATTTCTTTGACATGATTAACGTTACAAGTTTATTTTGAGTTGGTGCCATTTCCAAAACTCTAAAATTAAATTTGGAAGTTTTGCAATAAATTGATTCAAGCTAACACCCTGTGGTCATTTCAAACTGCTGATTCCATAGATTGACATTCTTGTTGAACGAGCTGGAGATATTGATCTTGGTGGAAGAAAGAAGAAAAAAGCTGCAAAACATAAGATATCTGCTATTGAGGACCAGGTAATTACGAAAATCTTCAATACTCCACAGTTAGATATTAATACTGTTTGTAAAAAAAGTATTAGGGTATATTTAAAATCAAAAATTTCTAAATAGTTTTAACACACTTCTTATATTTATGTTTCTAGAAAGTAATCACACTATCACAGGGATGTTAATTAGATTTATACATATAAAATACACTATTTGCGTCATGTGTTAGATTATGATTTTTCAACCTTTATTGACAAGACCTCAAGTATTGAAATCAAGTTCAGGATTCAGGATTCGCCCTCCTAGGTTCATTTAAATACTTGAAATTGAAATATTCCTGTAACATTTGGAAACCTTATCGATTATGAATATAGTATATTTTAAAACTGGATTTTTTTGTTTGTTTGTTTGATTGGAGTTCAACATTGTACTCAAGGGTACTTCGCTTATATGATAACAGATTGTCCACTTCACATTGCTCCTTGCCTCATTATGATGGAAAACCTCGTAAAAAAACACACCCGTGATTGCTTAAGCAACACCATGTGACTCCCTCATACCTGATGGTCGACAGATGGACTCGACCCCCTGAATGGTAAATCAAAGTAGAAAACAAGCCATTTAGCCAGGGCCCCGGGCTGTTTGTTTCTGTTTTTGAAAGTACTCAATATGACATCATTCTTAGATATAAGAACAGATGTATTGAACTTATGGACTTTTTCATAAAAAGAAATAGAAAAAAATAATACAACAACCGAACAGCAACAAAAGCAACATTTTTCATTCCCATTCATTAGCCATGCCCCAAGCTGTTGAGCGTCAGCATCTTACTGTAGCAAAAATTGAATCACGTACATATTTCCTAGTAATAAAATCATTCTTTTTGATTCTGACAATCTAATTGGGAAACAGATAAGAAATATAATCTGGTAGAGTAGCAAAACTGAGGTCATTTTAATGCATACAGCATTGATAAATCATGGTTTCATTACATTCAGGCATAGGAATATCAAACTACGTAAACAGTTTCTTTCTGACATTGGCATGACAGCAGTTGATCGGGGAATGTGTCATGGTTATGTGTTTATAGTTAACATAAATAATAACTTGAATATTACACAGTGAAGTTCATATAGTTTATATCCCAAATATTGCTCTTGTAAATGATGGAAAAAATACCCACGATACTTCGCATCTTGTGGGTTTTCTCATTCCACCATTCACTTGAGCAATATTTAGCGTATTCAAACTCCACTGTGTAATATCCTCTATATATAAACCAAAATCAACAAGTTTACTTAACTGGCAATAAAACAAAAGTACAAATAGCAATAAGTTCTCACTGACTTTTTATTTGTAAGGTACGACACAGCCCAAGATTAGCTCAAGACAAGTTACCTGTGGAGGACATTTGTCATGAGAAGGTGGATACATCGAAGGCAAGAAGAGGCAAGAAAAGAGCAATAGCTAAAGTAGATAATGTAAGTTGATCACAATTATTATTTTCAAACATTACAAAATAGTTAAAATACATGTATACAGCAGACTTGGTGTGATACATCATGGCCTTGAGCTAAGTGATGAACTAGGAGAAATGTTTAATATCTGCTATGCTTTGTCAACCTAATTAAGGTGACTTGTGCATGACTGAGTTTCCATGATTGATTCTGGAACCTAATATTAAGCACAATTGCATTTTTTTTTTAAATTATCCTAGTGCTACTCCCCTATAAATATGTAAGTTTGGAATTTAATTATTAGACCCTTTAAAATAGAATTGGATTCTGACGTTTTGGAGGGTTACATTTCTATTATTATTTTGTGATTGTGAGAGTTATCATTTATCACAATTCTGACATGTTATAGGCTGCTGAGTTTGATGTTAGCAACAGCCAGGATGTGGATTATGATGATTGCCAGTCAAGAAAAAGGAAAGCCAGCATTGCAGCAAGGGCTATTATGGTTTAATGGGTTCCTTGACAACACCCCGGAATTACGGGATTTACATATTCCTACTTATTTTTCCTCCAATCCTGTTAAACATAAATAAACTTGTTTAGAGACTTCATAAATCAATTTCAATATGCCAGCTTTAAACATTAGTTAATTTAACATTTGTGATCAATAAGTCATACCTTATATCCTGCATATATATTTATAGAGCAGTTGGGAGGGATGGAGCTAGCTTCCTGTTGCCCTGGTGCTCTCTGTGCTAAGGGGAAACACAAAGCTTTTCTGATTGTAATGCCTTTTAATTGTGTCTCGAGATTGACCTGTCTTGTCTTTGTTTGTTGCCAATGGCATCAAGGGTGGTTTCCTTCACCCTTTGGGCTGGCATGCGTCAAATGAGTGAAATTGACAGGCATCAAGCCCCGATCCAACAAACAGACCAATATAATGATGTTGTGAATTTCTTACAGTGTTATGTGTGTTTCAGGTTTACAATATAGATGTCATAAGATAGATGAAAAATGTTAATCACTTTGAACAATGCATTATGATACAAATCTCATGAGTTTTAAATAGGGTCTCTACCACCAGTCTGTAAGGGACACTGATGTTTAAGTGTGTAAAATCTGTCGTTATAGATTGTGTATTTTAGCAGACATATTTTTGAAGGGATTTAATTACCTCATTTAGACTGTTGGTTACTACTAAAAGTAAATAAATAAAAGGTCAACTGCATTATCGACATTTATCATATGCATTTGTGTATGTGTGTTGTATTCAATTCTATGTTTTCCATAAATATATACGCCTTAATTAAGGCAAAGTATGTATCCGGTGTAAACATAAATAGAAATATCAACAACTCATGCTCTGTGTTCGACACCTACCAATGTCTTTTAACTTTTGACTGATTTATTTTAAAAATGAATTGCAAATTCATTAGTTTGACTTTTCTTTGAGTTAAGAGACAATTGTAAATGAATTTTATCAGAAACTAGTTACAAATTCTGGGGTTGATTCACTAGCTCATGTTTGTGTTTTTATTTACTTCTTTATTTTTTTTATAACAATCATCTTATTTCTTGTTAACCATTTAAACAGAAAACCATGACATTGCAATTTAGTATTATAATGTATATGTCGTTATGATGTATCTAAAATAGTCTTTCACAATTGTTTTACAGATTTTTGTTTTGAAAATACTAAGCAATCGATATTTTGATAGTGAAATATGATTTTTTTAAAATTTAGAGTTATCAGACTTTTCATTAAGTTGAGTGCTCTTGGTTGACATTTACTCAATGGAATTTTCAGTGTTGGACTCTATGACGATGGTTATTTCTTTCCCATTTGGATCTTAACCTTTCTGAACTGGAATATGTTCTAACGTAAAAAGTACTATACCGTAAATGGAAAACCCACCTACCCTGTGTAATTTGGTGTATTTTTTACACAGAATTCATGATGAATACACAATTAAAATACTCAAAGAAATTTATATTCGATGAACTGCTGTAACACACATATACACAGAATAGTTAGAAAATACTCACAAACAACAATTTGCATACACATAAATTTCTTCTTGAGTAGGCAGATACGTAATGGTCACGGTCACTTTCTAAACGACATAAAAACTATTTCATTATTTTTATCTGTTGTGCTAAAACTAACTTGAATATTAAAAAACCTTAGACTTATATTTTAGATCAAGGGTCAATAAAGACATGAATATTTCCAAAAAATCTTAAAGAGAAACAAATTTTTGACAAACTGAGATTTATTAAAAAAAAAATTACTTTTCCCTCATTTATAAAATGAATCATATTTTGTACTCCTTCTTAATATGTGTATGTTACTATAATCAGCTGGTGGAAATAATCACAAAAGCTGTAACAAAATTATATTGGTGTCATTTTTTACTCCTGACTGGTGGTAAAATCCTTATCATTAAAGTGTTGATAGGCTACAAATAATGAGATCAAAAATAAAAGTATCAACAACAAAAATTAAAATGAATCTCTGGAAAGATTGTACGTAAATACAAATACATATTGATGTGCATATTTTTATGATATATGTATATCATAAAGGCAAGTCAAATGTTATAATATACATACATATACTTGCATAATGTTGTTCTCAGAATACTTTAAACATTTTCTGTTTAAATGTTAATATGATAAATTACTTTATTTATCTTCTGTCTTGTGATAATTTTGATGTTGAATCACTGTGATATAAACATGTAATTATTCTGTTTGTTTGTTTTATTTAAACTCTTTAAAAGTATTGTATTTATTACAATTTATTGTACTCACTTACTGAAATTGTTCCTCTAATTTATCCTTTTTTGGTCTTTGGTAACTATGTAATTATGTACAAGAATAAAAAAGACATTACCATGACTAGTCAAAAAACAAACACACCCTTGTCCTTTCATATAAATATGCACATCTCATATAAGAGTATTCTCATAAGGTAAAAGTTGATTCAATTGCTTTGAACTGATCAAAGCCTTTAATAACACACCTGTTTTGACCTGAATACCAGTATTGTTACAGTAGAGCAAATGTTTGATAAGCCAGAATCTCTTACAACCATACTTCAGTTATTGTTTTATCCTTATGAGATACTGGCTTACTGTAGTGTGGATGGTAAGGTGGATGGTGATCAGGTAATCGTCTACAGCACAAGTCCATATGTGAAGTATCTGCATACAGTGGAGGTATTGAGTGACAATTCATTGTTTCCTTCACACTACCACTCCATCTTCCAGAATCCTGACTTTCACTATTAGAATCTGCTTGTATTGAGGAAAATTTATGGACATCACAGTTCAGTGGTGCTTTATTGTGGTATTCAGTTTCTTGTAACACCAGGCGGTTTCCATCAGGATCAGTGACCATGTATCTACCATTGTTTGACACGCATAGATTTTTCTCATCAGTAGCATGTATAGAGCGTATGTCTTTGATTTGTAAAAATAAAGTTGTCGATTCTAACGGAATAGGTTGAATATTTGGAGAATACTTAATCGCCAACTGAACATCCACATTATTTGTATGGAATAAAACAAAAGTACAAAATCCTGGTTTTGTGCTTTCCATCTCTCTTTCGGTGACTAATCTATAAAATTCTACCATCTTGTTGAAATTTTGTGTGAATACACACACTCGAAGGTGTTCCTTTCCTTTGTGCGCAGGGTTCACTGACCAAAGCGGCTGACCGTCATCCAGGAAGAAATATTCCTGTCTCGCCACATTAAAATTAGGTGTTCTCTTACTAGTCAATTCTATTTTATGGTGAAATTTCCATGGATGCTGCAACACATTCTTGCGAATATCTTGATAACAAGCGGATCCGTAGTCCGATAAAAACAAAATAATACTGATTGCTGGTACAATAGCTTTTTGGTCGCTCTGCCGAACAAACGGTTTGTGCTTTTGTGGAGGAAACTCGTTACTTCCAAATGTGTTGAACTTCGAGGTTACAACTATTATCTCATTTGATTTGTCTACCCACTGTATAAGAGGCTTTATCGCTGACTTCAAATACACCTCATGCTCCGGAGTTGTGTTTATGATAACCGCAAACGTCTTGGATGGTGATGGATTTGCACATGTTGATTGTAAGTCGTTCATTATGAAATGGCTCCCTGTACATGTTCTAACTATGGTTCATGGTTCATTTGTTCATAGATTTGTGCAAGGGCTTCCCATGTACGGAGGTTGCCCGAACATGCTTAAACACCATGAACGTGACCTAAAGATGTTTACTCTCCATCCCACGCCGTCACTTTTTCTCTGAGATGACTGTGGAAATCTGCATTTGTGTGCCATAGTTCACAAGTGTAAAAACATATCTGTATTGGTATATCCAGGCTGAGAGGTTTCATTTTGTTGGCTACCAGGCGTCAAATAAGTTAAAAGTCTTGAATATGTGGTATAGACGGATATATTGTATCCCGTTCGTCAACTGGCTCCTAACAAAAGTATATCGCCTGAGACGAAGGTAATATATTGTATCTTTATAGGCTGGTTGTAAAGGAGACGGGCCTAGCTTACCCTGTAATCTATTCAAGCACAAAACTTAGCCAGCCGTATACAGCTTCTAGCGGGTACGTGTTATCCATATCTTGCGTGAGCAAGTAAGAGAGCTGTCATTATGTGTCGTGCACAAGCGTCACGCCTTAAGCCTCTGTTCCCCTGAGCCAATTACCCCTATTTCCTTGCTGACACATTTTACAAAGAATTTAATGGTAAATGTTTGAGCGTGGAATAGCAATTTGGTAATAACTGTCTTATTGTCAAGCTATCTGTTTTTTAAGTATACGTTTGGGTACCGTTTTTACCCGGACTACTTGGCTTATCATTCTCAGACGAATTACGTACCAAAATCGTCGCTTCGTGGTCCGATATTTGGTGCTGACTAACTGATGAGGAACAAATATTAAATTTTAATTTGACTGGACTGGTAAAGGCAAAGAGTTACTTCGGTTTTTTGGGGTTTTTTTTTTTTTTTTTGGTGGGGGGGGGGAGGGGTCGAGGGAATAAGTGCATGGGCTGGCAAAGTTGAATATGTTGTTGAAGTCGGTGTGAGTTTTGTAGTGGTCGGGCATTTAGAATGGTTTCTTAGTTTTGAATGGGTTTAATATGCGTTTTATGTATTATGTGTGTTGAGCAACCATATAACCATTACACAATTTAATCCACAGATATGCTAACCTACATGTCGCTAAACTGTCATAAATCTTCACCCCTTGAGAGCCAGTGTATTGTTACCGTTCTAAAAGTGTCTTCCATAAATCTGGAACAAAGAAAGTATGTCGATCTTAAAAGTAATAAATGGGATTTGTGAAGCATTAATGATTCATAAATACGTGTTTATGGTTAGACTGGCTAGACCTTTACAATTCATTTTTGGATTCTCAAATATCGACTAAAAGATAACCTTGTCAAATAAATGTGAAAAGATGTTATGGTCGGAAACTTAAATAATATATAGTGAACAGCTGTTTCTCCTCAATGACAGTTCATGCACTGTCGATCAATTATGAAAGCAGTTTATACAGGTATATATATCTTCCTGGTATGTTGTAATGATATATTTTAAATTGATTAAATGGTGTTGAAGACTACGACAAAGGATAACTGATTTATATATTAAGGCTAAAATAACTATCCCTCCCCATTGCTAAGTAAAGACTATTTTATTGTGCTTGAAAAATACGAACCTTTTGCAAATTCCTTTTGGCAATGAAACAGATTCCGTCATTTTGATTGATCCATCTTATAATAATTCTCGCAGTTTTGTAAGAGAAAAAGACAATTAGAGCCAGAAGTATTTTGTTGTCTAGAAGTGTCACACCAGTCCATCTGATAGGGCAAGGATGTGCAGAAATTATATTAGTACGTCATTAAGTGCTAGCATTGATGTAAATAATTACGACGATGGAATTCTACATTTATATTGGATCATTTTTGGAGGTTTTAAAGTATTTCGAAAACGATGTTGATAGGACATTTCAGATAATAATACAACTCTATTAAAGAGATCGCTGCTGAACGCAGTACTGCCGTTTATTTTGGTAAAAGAAGTCTTAAAGGGTAACAAATTTATTTTTGTGGTAGCTATTTAACATTAAAAACATCAAAACCCAACAAAAGGGCCCATACTTAATGTATCACTGGCTAAACGAGACTTTCATGTCTCTCAAATCCGTCAATCACAGTCCAGTAAGATGTTCGTGTAACTCAATCGGTCAATCGCGTTTCAGTCAACGTTCATGTCACTCATATTCGTTAAATCACAGTTCAGGAAGACGTTATTTTGACCCAAAACTGCCAGCCACAGTTCAGGTCACGCAAATCAGACAGTTCCTTTAAAAGTTTTTGCTATCTCTACCATTAAAACGTCATTTCTGATCTCTGCATGAATGACACCGAATAGAAGTGAAATACCATTGAGTACGAGGTTAAACCCCAATCAAACAAACAAAATCCATCCTTGAGGCGACTATATTCTATATGCACGTTTGTCATATACAGACATTGACGCACATCGTCACCAACATTAGCCCTACATCATAAAATTACAGCCTCTTATTCTCAAGCGATTTCTAACAGAATATATATGAAAAAAACATTTATACATATATTTTGGCAATTTATTCATTCCAATAAAGAAATTTGCGAAAATCAGATATTGACTGATTGTTTGGCTTAACACTTTACGCTTCGGGTTACAATTTTGATTGCTGTTGCAAAAAAATTCTATCCCTTCGTATAGAGAAGTATATTTTGTCACGCAGATTGATAATTGTATGTATGTATACAATTAACAGTCTATAGCATTTATCAGATCCAATTACAAACACTGACAATAGTCGAATTGATGTCATTATGGTTCAATCCCTTTAGAGGTAAATTCGAGCCTACCGTTTAAACTATTTTATGCCATGTTGGTTTGGATACACAATACCCCATGAGAGAAATACAAATTGCTGCACTTAACAATTCTGTATAATTTCGGTAATTAGCTGTTTGTCTTTTGCAATTTCTTTGAGGTGGAAATATATTGAATGGCATAATTTAGTTAAACAATACCACTGTTGGGATACTTTAATTGGAGTATTGGCGGCGTATATCTCCTGTTTGTGGGGTGTGTCTGTACAAACACATTTTTATTACATTCCGATTATTCGGTTGGGTCACTTGATACCTAAACCATATACCCCTAACTTAGACTCGCACTGGGAGTTTTAACTTCAGGTATAAATTGTCGGTAATTCACGGCTTGACCTTTAATCACTTTATATGTATTTAAAAGATGGATACTATTACAATAATGTTGTTAGTCTTTTACATGTTCAAAACATGTTTATATCAACAGAAACGAGTATATATGCATGGAAATCCGTTTTATCACTTCTCTCTGTATTATAGTATAATACATATGTAGAATTCCTTCTCACATATTAATACTCACTCTTTATTTTATTGGCATATTCAGAATAGAATGTATGATTTTGTGTTTCAGTTGTTATTAGACTGGTGGTATTTCAGAATGTTATAGTTGCTATTCGACTTTCGGCAGTCTGCGCTCTGCTTTGTTGTTGTAATCTCGCTGCCGGGTGACCATTTCCTGATCAACTATCTAGAATTTGTAGTGTGCTCCGCTGCTCAAGGCTAAACTTGCATAGCATGTGCTCTCGCTTAGCCTGTCAGTGGAATATACTCCTATATTGTCTTTGCATTCGTCTTGAAAGTCAATATATAGGAGCACAAACGTAGGTTGGATACAATCCCTTGCTCTTTGGGAGAAATCATTTCTCAGTATTTTTAATAACTGCAACTCTTTTGTATATATGTAAAATAAAAGTTTATTTTAGGTAAGTGAAATTATTTTTCACATATGTGAAATAGTTAGGTTTTTGTGTTTTATTTTACCTTTGTGAAAAAGAATTTCACATATATTTTGAAAAGAATTTTACAAATACTGAAAATAATTCTACATATGTAAAATAAGTTGTTATTTTACATACGCGAAGGTCTTTTTCGCATAAGTGAAAATTTTTTAACATAAGTAAAAACTAATTTCACATAAGTAAAAAATAATTTCACACATGTGAAAAAGAATTGTACATATAAGTAAAATAAAACCAAAACTCATTCGACATATGTAGAATAAAGGTATTGAAGTGATAGAACGGCTTGCCATAGTATAGCTTCAATATAGTCCTATGACTGAGGTTGATATCTTGATGACGCCTAGGCCCGGAAAAGGGGGAGCGGCTTTATCTCTCCAAGCCTGATTTCCACTTTTTTCTGGAAATAACAGTATTGTTATAAATAAAGTCGGACCCAATTAGACGACATCATTAACTCAACTGAGTGAACTCAAACCATACAAGGTCTACATAAGTTTGCAGAATATCATTCGTTGATTGGTTAAGGTCTAAATATCTAGGCCTATGCATATTAGACCTGGAGTTTGATATCAGGCAGGAATATTTTTTATAAGTTACATTTTAATCTCTCAGCAAATGAAATCGATAAGAAGCCATGCTATACATATACATATTAACATTGCCATATTGGTCGTTATTTTCAACAATCAATCACAATTCCCCAAAAGTTGAGGAAATGACTTATATCTTTATATCTTTGACTTTGCAATGCCCTGCAATAGGCCACACCAATTAACAGCGTGTCTCTTAGTCCACGCATGTACGACTCCTGACATAAGCGACACGCAAATTGACTCTGTGAGATCGACATCACGCTAATATTGATCTGTCGTCACTGTCCGTCACATCGTTAGCTGGTCATGTTTGACCATTTTATAACCACCAAGTATACCATCTAGCTTTTCGACGCAGACTGGGAACTTTGGGATTAATCCGCGCCATCACTTTCTTACCAGCAGTCACTAGACGCCGCCCTACTTTTAGTCATAGTTAGGAACAATCCAGTTCCTTGAAAATTTGATAATGTATAATTTGAGTCAACCTTTATTGGAAACACTTTTTGATTTAAGAATAATGAAATTTGTTAGTACTTTTCAAAAAGAAATTTCATTGATCTACATCTGCAGGACATAGCATAGTCCCATGCAATGTATTTATACAGCTGTAATTTGTCTGACTACGACCGCACATTTTAAGCCGATTTAACGAATATATATCACTACATTCAAAATGGTCGTGGCGGGCTGTGCGTAAGGCATGGAGGTAAGACGGCCTCCGGTTTTAATCAAATGATATTTGGCGGAGTAAATGACCATAAATGTCAAAACTACGTGCAACCCAATACCGATCATCCACTATATAAGATGCGTCCCACTAAAACACGCACTTGTGACTACCACGCTTGCCACTAAAGAGGTCCACCTGTAGGCTACAAATTTTTTTTTATTATGCCCTCCTCTAGTATGCCCTCTAGTATATAGGTTTTACTTTTTGTGTCCGTATGTCCGGGAAGCTTGTCCGGGCTGTATCTTGGTTACTATTTCACTTAGGCTTTTGAAACTTGCTTAATGCATTCTTCTATGTACGGAGATGTGCAACGAAGAAAAAAAGTCTCGGAATTATGCAAATTTCCCTATTAATTATGCAAATTGGCTCCGTGTGTCTTGGAAGCTTGTCCGGGCTGTATCATGGTTACTATTTAACTTAGGCTTTTGAAATTTGCATTGGCATTCTTCTATGTACACAGATGTGCAACGTAGAAAAAAAATCATGGAATTATGCAAATTTCCCCATAAATCATGCAAATTTGCTCTGTTTGTCCAGGAAGCTTGTTCGGGCTGTATCTTGGTTACTACTTCACTTAGGCCTTTGAAACTTGCTTAATGCATTCTTCTATGTACGCAGATGTGCAACGTAGAAAAAAATCGTGGAATTATGCAAATTTCCCCATAAATAATGCCTAATTGGCTCCGTTTGTCCGGGAAGCTTGTCCGGGCTGTATCTTGGTTACTATTTCACTTTGGCTTTTGAAATTTTCATAGTGCATTCTTCCATGTATGCAGATGTGCAACGTAGAAAAAAATCATGGAATTATGCAAATTTCCCCATTAATT
>JARDVA010060418.1:0-12154 GCA_030265315.1 Mopalia swanii
ATTGATTGATTGATTGATTGATTGATTCATTCATTCATTCATTCATTCATTCATTCATTCATTCATTCATTCTTTCATTCATTCATTCATTCATTCATTGGTGTTATATGCCGTACTTAAGGCTATTTCACTTACATGACGCGGTGGTATATTCCAACAATAATTGACACTTGCATAACCAAGATGTGACGTGTTACCATAATGTTGGAAAGTTAATTTGTCTCCAGTGCTAAGTAAACACTGCATTGCTACTCTTCAAACAAACTACCCTTAGCCAGTGGGCTCAAAATCTACGGATGGGCAAAGAAGTACGATTTCTAAAAGCAAAAGTAGAAGTTATTTGTAATAAAAACCATTAGAGCGTCAGTTCTGAAATAAACAAAGGCTAAATTCGAAGAACAAAGCTCGCAATAACAGGTCATCAATTATTTAATAGAACACGGTTTTACATTTAAAAGACCATGACATTTTTTTCACTGTACCTCAGGGGACAAACATTGCGGGGAGTTGTTATGTATCCTATCACTTCGCTAGGTAAATTCTTTATACATGTTTCCTTTGTAAACATAGTCGGTTTAAGTTAGAGTGATGGAAAGGATACTCCTTGATATTCAATAAAACTGTTCCTTGCTGTTTGGCGCATAGTAAAGGAAGTCGATTTGTGTATGACATGGATCACAGCTCTTCACATTGATATGTCGAAAATTGGCTAAAACTGTACTGTCTTCACTTGAATGGCTTTTTGTTTGGTTTGAGGTCATTTCGCTCATGAAGGTGTGCTATCACAATAGGTGAAGGAACCGCCCCCAACTTATCTAGGTCCAGGGGAGGACCAATACAGGACAATCACAACACGCAGTGCCAATACATCTCAAACAGATCGGTATTGGTTTGATCCATATGCCTGAAAGCTCCAGGGCCGCATTAACCCATTTCCAACCCTCCACATTTTGAGCACATTGATGGATTGATTGATTGATTGATTGATTGATTGATTGATTAGTAGGGCTTCGTGCGGTACTTAAGGTTATTTCGCTTAAATCACAGAGTACCATGCAGGCTAATTGGTGAAGGACACCAGCCTTAACACCTTTGGCAACAAACAAAGACAAAGCAGGACAAATGCAGACAATCAAAGGACGTTAATAAAAGACAGATTGGTCGTCATGTCGCCTCTTTGGTCTAAGATCACGAGGGCAGTAGGAAGCTTTCTCCCAACCCTCCAAGAGGTTGTTATAAACTGGATTCTAACGTGATTACTGAAGGCCATATTGCAGGCCTGCCTAACCGGTATATTCTGGAGTATTTTGTACACATAATTTATGTGAAATAGGCCATGAAATACACACAAATATTAATATTCTGTGCTATGCTGTAACACAAAAATACACAACATCATAAAAAATTCATCTTGCGTAGGCCGATCTGATATTGTGACATCGCTCATAAAAAGACAACATTGAAAGTATTGGATTTTTTTAATTAAGGACTTAACGCCGCTTATCAAATGTAAACCCACATGTGAAGTGTCGTTGCAATTTGCAATACCTTAAATGATCAACCCGGAGGTCAGCAGTCATATTTCTCCTAAGTCGTCAACTCAACGAATACACCATTCCCAGCCAGTCTCTGCTCAAATGTTTATATGGGGTATAGATTCCGCATAAGTATGCGTCAATAAAAAAGAGAAAAAAAAATCTGTTAAATCTGTGTAAATTCGTTGTAATCAGAATTAAATAATGAAAGCCTGGCGAAATAGTTATACCACATCACAAATTCGCTAAATCCGTAGTTTTTAAGGGACACTGTCACTAAAAAATAGTATATGTAGCATTTGTTCTTCATATACTTATTGGTCGTTTGCGTGTGATTGATATTGTTGTTCCGCTCCTTTGTGCGGGATTAAAGTGAATGAGAGTGAGAGAGAGTGAGAGAGAGCTTGAGTGTGAGTGAGTGAGTGTGAAATTTCGCAACACAAGTGAAAGGAAGAAAGCTAGTACGATTTTTCAATACACATCCGCGTTTGTAATCCCCCAAACATTACCAAAGCGCCGTCCCAAATTTCTAATTTTGATTTCAAACAGAAATTGAGGATGATTTGCGTAATTTTCTTACAGCTGATGCATCTTAAAGTGTTTCTATGTCATCGCAGATGTCGTTTGCGAATTTGCATTACTTGAAAACGGTAATACAAGAATAAGACTATCATCATATAAGCTATTCGCAGCACTCTACAACACAGTGTTATCTGGACGTAAGAAGGTCTTACTTTTCGTCGATTTTTGAAAAATATATAAAAATGGATGTTATTTCTTCCTGACAACAACATATAAGCTATTTGCAGAACTCTTCTACGTGGTACTATCTGGACGTAAGAAGACTCTACTTTACGCCGATTTTTTGAAAATATAGAAAATCTGATGTAGTTTCTTCTGCCAATTTGTAGCAAGGCCTCACTGGTACGATGCTATCTGTATGTCTGTTCTCGTTACAATGTGTAGACGTTGATGCAGTTAATGGTGCGAACTCGTATTCGCCTTTGCCTTACGGCCACACCAATACCTTATGATGAAGTCTACTCTGGAGGGCACATCGATGAGTGGCCACACAATGTCGCTCTTTATTAACCGAAGTCATTTATCAGGCATTCGATTTAGTTATCATCGTATAGTCTGGATGGGAGCTGCAGTTGGAAATTGTCTGAGGAAATGACCACTTCCGTTCATGCCTGTAGCCCGATTCACACCCCAAAGATACACAAATCTCCCGGTCCATCAAGAAATCCCCAAGTCACAGACAGACTGAAATGTGGATGACAGTTATCGGCAGACAACGATTATAACAGTTATATTTTAGCCGCCTTTCTGCGGTGAGTAGCTGCTATTTCTGTTAAAAGAATAAAACTAGGCTTTTTGCTCACAAAAAGCCCAAATAAGAATAGCACCTGCCATATAAATTTAAGGCATCGGATGACCAATGGGTTGATATTGAGGACAGCTTGGATACTTTGAATTAAAAATTTGGAAATTTCGCAAAGATTCAATAAAAACTTTACAACTTATGGAAAATGTAAATAATGTTGCCAGAACAAAATATAGGGCTTTATTGTGCTTTATCTCAAAACGTAGTGACTTAACACCAAATAAATTATTTTTTCTAGTTTTCCACTTGAAAAAGAAGGGTGCCTCATATGGCTATTCATTTTATAAATAGAAACATCAGCCCGTTTTAAGTTACTACGATTTGCTGAAGGGTAGCTTAAGTCGAACACTTACTTAAATACAGTTTGAACAGGTTTCAGAAGGAGTTTAAGCTGTTTTAATAGAAAGGTAATTATGTTGATGTGAACAGCTCTAGAACGTTTCGTCCTTTTCTTTCATATCTGTAAGCAAGTTTTGCAACATATGTTTATATATTGTGAATCGTCTTTTTATGTAGAACAATACTTTTACTAAAACTACATAATTTTTTTATCGAACACTTCTTTTCAAATTCCTTACACGCCACTAATGTTAACACAATGCTTAAACATATAGTACATTATTTACTGTTAAAAATAGTTATTTTTTATTTTTATTACAAAAATCTCAAATTTTCAGCGTTTGACGATAACTGTATCCTCAAGCAACATCTAACAGAGATTGATCCAATATTATTTCCAGAAGACGTACATGCTATTTAGTCTGCCTTGGTTCATCATACCACACGCTACTGGGAAATTGATCAACCGATTGCTAGATACTCAAAATGGATCTGTGATAATTATTTCAGATACCAGATGTCACACGAGGAACAAGTGTTGACTAAGGGATGTATTCCGCACAAGGCGAGTAATTCTTTAGAAAGCCTTCATTGTATTCAATTATCCAGCGGTCAGTTCAGAAATAATGTACTACCAAATGTACTATGACGTTGAGAATGGCACAGACGGTCAGCCATAATTTCATTTTCACGCAGCGGGCTTCCAGCACGTGTACTTTGATTAGAATAGAATGGTTCTTGATTCAGAGAAGCGTGAAGCAAAAGGTAGTTATTAGTACTGACTTTATCAGATTAAGCGAACGTCCGGTAGTCGTTTATACGCCGTTATATCTCTATCACTTGTAATTATGAGCTACACCAAAGAATTGCGATACATCCCAAAAGTGTAATGTTCACGCCACTTAAAGGTTATTGAATTCAGAATGACAAGTGATAAATCCAGAACGATAAATAACAGAACTGCACGGTGAGCAATAAACACGTGATATTGATTGTTCAGTCAGTTAATTCATCCTCGCCATTAACCAATCACGAGGAGATCATCCATCATGGCTGGAAGCGTATCGGCAGAGGATATTCTAAGTGATCAGTTAATTACATATTGAGTTGAATTGCTTTTAGCGCCGAGATTGATTGAGATGTATTGAATGATTTCTGTCACCACTTTATTTCCGACCTATTGGTGTTATAGAGGACACCAGTATATATGATATATGGCTCGATGGTACAAGCAGTCAGTTGGGAAGGAGATTCACGTTGCCCCGGTGCTCTTTGATCTAAGGAGCTGCACGAAGCCCGGTCCAAGTTCGAAAAATGTTGTATGACCAAAAAACAACCCATAGTATTAACGTATACGACAAAATTTCAGCAGGGTAAACTATAGGTGTAAAATATCGAACAAGTTTTTATTGCCGTACGACATTTTCTGGAAATGGTTCGCGATCTCTTTGTAATGTTTTAATATTTTCCGTGACTGAGCGGTCGTCTGTATGTTGCTAGTTGCGTCTGGGGGATTTCATTCACTCTTTGGGTAGCTCACCTTCATATGAAGAAAATGGCTTGATTTGTTTTGCTTGTTTGTTTGTTTGCATGTTATACGACGTTCTCAAAGGCATTAAACTTATATGACGACGGATTGTCCACATCACATTATTCTTTGATTAATTACGGTGGAAAACCGGAAGGAAACGCGATTGCCGGAGCCACATTGTTTAACTCACTCATGTACATGAGGGTCGACCGACGGACTCGATCCTGTGAACGGTACATCGGCACAGGATTAGTTAGCGAACTCGGCCACGGCCGCGGGGCCCAGGAAATGGCTTGAAGTACGGCGTAAAACTCCAATTAAATTAAATAACAACCGATGGTTCAAAGTCTGTTTTTGTCAAAAGAACTTAAAAGAGCTTTCTTCATTTTAATTAAAATTGAAACTAGTCAATTGTTTAATCCGTTAGGTTAAAATGTTAAAGGTGGCACAGTACCAAGTGAAAATGTCAATGGGGATTAGTTATCTTCACATCTGTCACTCGTTGACAAAAAAAGATGAAACAGGAATTAACATCATAGAGTGCCTAACGAGAGAAAGATGAGCTTCGAAATGACTTCAAAGGAACCGATGTATTGATTGATCTAGTTGTGTTGACCATGTGACTGCGTCTATCATACCCTGCCACCACAACGTTGACGAACCCTGCATTTGTTGTCATGTCTGAATAGTTGAGTAGCTCGCCTCAGTTTTGATCATGACCAGTACGAGAATCATTTTGAACATCGTCCATTGTCCCTTTAGAGCACACAAATCACTTAAACGCAAGATTTCTGTCTCAATTGTCTCTGTATATTTCACTATGACCTTAAAAGCGTCACTGTTCAATCGCTCAGTCGATAATAACCGCTTTTTGGTTGTCCAGGACGTCTCGACAAATTATTTAAATTGATAACCAAATTATACCTGCTTATCTCACTACCTCGAACCACCGTTGCGTTATACTGAGGCGGATTTGTACGCAGTACCACATACAATAGACACACTAAACGTTGTTTTGGTTTAAACAGTATTTATTTCAACAACGAAGAGAAGTTGGGTTGGAGAACAGGCATGGCCTATGTAAGCGCCGCTCCACAAGCGTTGTATTACACATATGTACCTTGACCGTTAAATGTCCACATGTTTTCATAAAATCTTGTTTACATGTAAAAAAAACACGTGCTTAAAAAACGTGATTTCAGCAGTTGAAGTCTTGTTTTTGACATTTGATAAACCGCTAAAAGTCGATTTTAAAAAGCAAAAAGAGAGAAAGAAAAAAAGGTAATCTTAATGAAACAATGCACCCCATGAAGGCTATTAATTTTGTGTAGGATCCACCGTTTTACAATGAAAGTCTTGTTCAGGTGTAAAAACCGCCCGAATGAATTATTATACATTGCTTTGATATTTTTCAGAGCCGTTTGAGTATAGTAACTCCATAAATGACAACAGTAAATACTACAACAATAAGCTTTTAACAGGGCCCTTTTCACATCATTGGTACAAAACTTGAAGTTACGTAGAAGAATGACATAGGCCTACAGGAACATAGTTCGACACTTTCCGTACCGGTACACGAATAAGTGTAATGTTGACCGCCAGTTATTGGTGCGCATGCATGGAAACCAACCAAAGCACTCCGCGGATTTTAACCAAACAAATAGATCAAACAAGCCAGTTTGTTGGGTAAAATGACATTTAAACAAAACAGTGTTCCTTTCTTATGTAGGACTTGTTGCACATAATTCAAATTTCGTCCACTTTAAGTATTTTAATAATAATGTAACTCGAATGCCGTCATCATATCAATACAAGAATAGCATTCAGGCATAAACATAAACTTGTGGATCACTCGGCCAGGTGATGAAAATAAATCCATGCAAGTTACCTCCCGTGAAATAACCCATACTACACCCGAGATTATTTACGGTACGGAAATTGCCGAGGGATGCTCCGATATGTCGTTTCAACGACATGCAGGTGGAGGCAAAAAATTATGGCGGAAAGCAGCCTATTTGTGTTGACAGTTTAAATGACATCCAAGAACAGACATTGGACGTTATCTTTGAGTCGAAAGACGTTTGAACAGACCTTTTGAAACAAATAAATGTTGAGTTCTGGCGACAATGGATTTATGTGCCTATAGAATTTCAGGACAAGAAATGAGATTAGAAAGTTGGTCTCTCCATAAATGTGTATAATATACAGATAAACCATGTGCCCAGACGATGCATTGAGGCTTGCTTCACCGAAGTAATGAGTTAAACGTCCGCGGCATCATTGACAACATACAAGGCAAAGACAGTAGAATCGCAAGACGCAAAACACAGACATCAGAGCAAATTAGGTTCATGTTGCCCCTTTATAGTTGTTTGAGCGCCGGGGCAACCGTAAGCGCCCTCTAACTATCCGCCTGGCATCAAGCTAGACCGTACTTACGGGTATTTCACTTAAATGACGGTGGTGTATTCCAACAATAATTGACACTAGCACTATCAAGATGTGAAGCATTACCATAATGTTGCAAATTTAATCTTCCTCTAGTGCTAAGTAAAGACAGCATTGCTACTTTTCAAACAAACTGCCATTAGCCAGACGGCCATCATAACATGGAACAATAAATACCGCAAGAACAGGCTGGTGCAGCTGTAGACCTATACTAATTGTGAGCTACCAGACATTATCAAGGATGAGATGAGAAATGTTATATGTCACTTCGCAATAATAAGTCAGACACAATACCGAGGCAGTATACGAGAGAGCCAATGTTATTTTCCCATCCATCACTCGCTGACAAAAAGCAGTGATCCGGAATTAGCATCCTTCGCATCCTAACGAGGAAAAGATAGGATTAGAAAGGACTTCAAAGGAATCGATTCCTTGATTAATCCCTTTTTTGTTAACAAAATTACCATCTCTTAGGGTGTTTGGAAAAGGGTCGGAATAGGTCTTATATTAGAATATGAGGAAATTAGCTGCCGTTTGTTATTCTGTGTTGTGTTCTAACTGTTTATCACACGAAACAATAGCTTATTGCATATGAGTATACGAGCTCTTGTTCTTACATATATCGATTAACCACGCACATATTGATTGATTTCTCTATTCCGGCTGTGAAGGGACAGCGTGACTTTATTCTTATTGTGGCAATAAAATCGTCACTGCCATAGTTTAGTATTTTTTTTTTTAGATTATCAACATAAAAAGCGCCTCGCACCACACCATCAAATGCGTTTTGACTATTGGCGTCATAAACAAGACATTCTTAATTTATATATAGAACTACATGTATCTTGTGTTTTATTGCCACAAGACAGGATTTATTGACGTGAGATATTTTGTTACGAGAAAAGACAAAATATATTAACTTTCAATATATTGTCACAAGATAAGACAAAATAGATTGACTTGTGAGCTATTGTCACAAGACAACACAAGCTTTGTGGTGTGTGATATATTAGTATGCATGCGCAAGACAAGATCTATCTTGATTTGTCATAAATGACAATATATATATTGTCACAAGACGCGATATATTGACTTGTGATATATTGCATACACAATCTTTCATCAGTGGGCGCTACAGTAGATGTGCAATTCTATAAGGGTATTCGCAGCGTTCATCGATTCCGTCAGACGTTACAAAACGCTAGGAAGCAAAAGATGTTTTGTATTTAAAATTGTGAGTAGATAATACGTATTACTATAGCTGGGTTTATTAAAGGAGAAGGAGATTTGAAATGCGATGTTAACCATTAACAGCTGAAAGCAATATTATCTTAGTAATCCAAATGTATAAGGTAAAACGAAAATATCAGTTGATCAGCTTATATTTTGAGAAACAAATAAGGAGAGAGATCGACTTTTTTATTTTCTTTATGCGAAAAACCTGATAACCAGTCGAATTTTTATTGTCATGTGTTATTAAATAATAAAAATGTATATGATATGTCGTCAGGATTCAAACGCCCAACGCTTCAATGAAACTTTATTTTAAGTTTTCATTCAGAGATGTTGGTTTTTCGGCTCCACAATCACACTAATCACAGTTATTATTTGAACACAAGTACAAATCGTTTGGTATTTGACTTTGAATAGAATCTGACGTAAAACTCATCTCGGAAAAATCTAACGCATAGCTCTACAATATGTGAAACCAACCGAAATCCTCGTAAGATCCACATCGCGATTGACGGACTCTCAGAAACGATAGGTCCACTGGGGAACTCGATCGTGTGAGTTGAACAACGGAGGATGGTCAGAAGTCGGATACAGTATCCAATGAGCTGCGGCCGCAGGCTCCCTAATGACGACAAAAGGGGAGTCATCTCAGTTATCTCCCCTATATTGTGACCAATCACAGAGCCGCCCCCAGAAGCTGGATTATGACATACCGATGGTAAACATATTCACTGAAGGCCCTTGTCTTTTGAGTTTTTATTGGGTAATTAAGTGTCACTGACCGCTGTTTCGCACGGAATTATACAACAGACAAGACCGTTACAGGGAGCAAATTAATTTCGATTGGGGTTTAACCCCATACTTATGGTTATTTCGCTTATGCGATAGTGTAGCAGCTTAACGAGTGAAGGAAACCAGCCTCGACGCCACCGTCAACAAACAAAGACAACACAGGACAATCACAAGACAATACAAAGACATCACAAAACAGATCGGCTTCACGTACCATTTAGCTTAGAGGCCATATTGAAAACACCCTTCCAAACCCATTGCATTTTTGGAAACGTCATCTCGACGATTTAAACCGGCTGTAGTCGCATAACAAATGACGCCAGATATAAGGGATTTTTTCTTAATTTTCGTGCAGTGAGTATCATTCCATCTTCTTTAGTTTTATTCCGAGCTTCTATGCATTACAACCCTTGGCAGATCGATCGCATATAAACAGAACAACAGATACGCCCCCTGACGGATAAAGTGACCAAAGTTCGAGTAAAGAGGCCAATTACCTATGTGAATGTCAAACACAAGTGTTGCCAATTTGTATAACTTAGTAAAGCACTATTGGCATATGCGGATATTTGGAGTCTGTATCTTAGTGGTGGGTACATACAAAATAATGTCATTCAGTCTGTTGAATACCCTGAACACGTCCGACAAAATCGACTTTCTTGCCTTTTTCGATACTTAACCACCTTGTTGACAATCGTCGCCATGTTTACAAGTAGTAACGTACACAGCTTCTGACCGTGTGCCTAGAATCTCCCACGCAAACAATCTATCGCTTGATAGTAGCGGTTTGTTTTATGTGCTCGACCCGCCAAAGGTTGTAATACAGAGTAGATCGGAATGAAACTCTTGGCTAGAGAAGATGGCATCACTCCTACGGCTTCAATTATTATATGGCTATATATATTTCTATTCCAACATGACTTTACTCTATCACAAAAGTAAAATGTGAAGTGTTTTGATAATGTCGGAAAAGTATTATGTCCTTAGCTGTAAGTAAATACGCCACTGATACTGTCGTAAAAATTGCTACTGGATTGACATAAAATGTATAGCTTAAAGTGCGCACAACCTCACATGTGTACGTTAAATGGTCAGCGGTTATTATAGAAATCCTTTTGTTTGCATCCGCTGACTTATGTCGCTGGTTGTCTCGAGGATTGGCAGAACATGGTTACGGCGAACAGGGTAAATTAGGTCTAGAAATTTGGGGCTTTCCAGCCTAAGGCCGCGGTCGTTTCATTGTCTGTCTGAAAAACAACTTTGGTGATAACCAATCAAATCCTGTATAAAGTTTTACACTAAACTAGCTATAATAGAAGGATTACAAAGAAAGGATTTCTGCATATCCGCTGATTAATGAGTACCTATATGATGCGAACTTCTATTTCAGCAA
Source organism: Mopalia swanii (assembly GCA_030265315.1). Classification (NCBI taxonomy): domain Eukaryota; kingdom Metazoa; phylum Mollusca; class Polyplacophora; order Chitonida; family Mopaliidae; genus Mopalia; species Mopalia swanii. Next base: position 10,659 of record JARDVA010060418.1, read on the forward strand.
TATTTTATAATGATCACAGGGTTTTATTGTATCAGCCCTTGTCGGAACACCTCTCGGCCATTTCCGTACCGTAAATAATCTCGGGCGATACATGGTTAATTTCAGACGGCCCACTTATCCACCTGTATATTGTTTATGTCTGAATGCTATTATTGTGATGATATGATGACGTCATTGGAGCTACATTATTATCAAATTACTTAGAGAGAACAAAATTTGTATTATTTACAACAAGTCATACATAAAAGAGGAACAATGTTTCGTTTCAATGTGATTTTATTCGAGAAACGGGCTTGTTTCATGTGATTTTCTTCATACAAATCCGCGGAGTACTTTGGTTGATTTCCACGCATGTGCAAAAAACATCCGGCGGTTAACATAACACGTTTTCGTGTACTAATATTGCTTCCATTCACCTCCGAAATAACTGTACCGGTATACGGAAAGTGTCGAAGGACGTTCCGACATGTGTATCCGCCGTATATATTATTCGCTGTCCCGTCATGTAGAATTTCCGTTAGTTTATCACCCGTTAGGTGGCATCAATGTGAATACAAAACATAGACGTGACAGATTTAAGCGTCTATGAGATACTTAAGCTCCTTCGATGTCTTATTTACTACAGGCTCAGTTAACTTACTATTGTCTACCACTGATATTATTATATGGACGCGCTTTGATCACCTTGACATTTGCCCACATCGTCGGAAACACGCCTTTAATGGACCATTTGTCTGAAAACTCGCCGGTAATTGTTATATATTGCAGCTTTTCAGGGGAAGACGATGGGCTGTCTTTACTTGTTATATCACTGCCATGTTGGCTAAATACATGTGTCACGTGACGGCGAATTCCCCTTTCACAGACTATGAAGGCCTAAGGTGCATAGCTGTACCGTCAATAAACCGTAACACTTCATTGACGATACCTGGATCTATACCTCCGTTAAGGACTTTTTTGACAACATTGCTGGCGATGTAGTCATCAAGTTTCTTAAACGAATCGGTGTGTATCATAAACTTTGATTTTTGTGAAACATTCTAAATAATTTGCATGGATAGTTTTAATTAGTATTGACAATTCTTAGATCAAAACTGTTTGATATGTTTTTAGATCCAAAACGTTTGGTACGTTGACACTTGTATCATTGTTTGTGGCGTTTTCGGCTTGGTTTGCATCGATTTCTGATGTTGAGTGCAAAGAATGATATAAGTTGGAGCTACCTTAGTTGTACAAAAACAAATTATAAAAAAATTGTGACCATGTATTCGCGCTGCAGCGAAGCATAAATTGGCTGAATGTGGCGCAAAAGAATAAGCAATTAAGCAATCAATCACCATGCCAATGCAAAGTATATATAATACATATGTGAAGCGGAATCGATTCTTACCAGGCAACGGAATAATGCCGTTAAATTGTGTGTGATTTCAATACAAAATGTAAACCGCAGTGGGTTTTTGTTTATCCTGAAAAACGTAAAATAAAGGACAAGAAAA
>JARDVA010060640.1:0-12148 GCA_030265315.1 Mopalia swanii
AGGGGCAACAAGCTGATCTGTAGTGGTGTTCGTGATTTCAAGGTGCTCTTAGAGGGGCAACAAGCTGATCTGTAGTGATGTTCGTGATTTCAAGGTGCTCTTAGAGGGGCAACAAGAAAGATAAATTGGAGGGAGTTTGTGTTGTTCTGGTGCTCTCCGGTCTGAGGGGCAACACAAAGCACATCTTTAATGTCTTTGAGTCATTGGAGGGAGTGGTGTAAACTGCTACCTCATAAATGAAATAAGTTTGAGCACTACAATCAATCCGATTTAGTTTTGTCAGTTGTTTGTGTATAGTTGTTTGACTGTGGTTGGAACAAATTGGTGTTTAGGAACTGTAATGTGGGTAACAGCTTTATGTGTATTTGCTGTTGGTGTGTATGCTAATCTATTAATTCAGTTTTGTTGTTAATCTTCCAAATTTTATCAGTTATTTTGTCTGTGATAAATGTTTCATTCCTCATTTAATTAGTGCAGTATATATAATAATAACCTTGTGGGTAAAGTTGTCTGGTTTATAATGAGTGGTTAGCATGCTGGATTGTAGATCCTCCTTCAGTGGGACAGAGGGAGCTCCCTGTTGCCCATCTCTTTGTGGTGATGTGATTCTCCTGTGTTTGTCCTGTGATTCTCCTGTGTTTGTCCTGTGATTCTCCTGTGTTTGTCCTGTCTAGTCTCTGTTGCCAATGGTGTTAAGGGTGGTGTTCTCCATCTTTTTGGCTGGCATGCCATCATATAAGTGATATAACTTTAAGTACGTGTTAAATTCCAAACAAATAAACAAATTAATTGAATTCATTAATTCTTGTGTCTGTATTTGAGGCAGTCCCACAAGTTGACATGAAGGTGTTAAATTGACAACCAGAAGCTGATCCGTCGTAGTGTCTTTGTACTGTGTCTTGTGAGGGGAACAGAAAGCTGACCTGTTTGTGGTGTCTGTATTGGGTCTTGTTGTCATCCTGTATTTGTCCCGTGTTTTCTATGTTTGTTGCCAGTGATGTCGAGTGTGGTTTCTTTCACCCATTGGGCTGGCACGTCATCATATAAGTGAAATACCCTTGAGTATGAAGTTTAACCCCAATCAAACAAACAAACAGATCTTTTTCAATGTCATTTCATTGAGTTTGCGCATCAACAAATGAGTGAAATAAACATAATGTGGCGTTAAACCCCAATCAGTCATTTTCCACTATTCCTGCTTTGAAAATTACCATAAAATTGACTTGGGTGTGAAGTAAACCACCAATCAAAAGCTAGGGTTGTACAACACTGTGAAGGTGGAAAAAGGTGACAATGGTTGTGTGGATAGGATATAAGGCAAGATTATGTACTTGTTGTCGTCTATGACAGTTGTACAATTGTGAAAAGTACAAATTTATTGGGAATTCTAGTCGAATAATTTCAATGTATGCATTAGAATTCATTAGTAAGAATTAGGAAAAAAACAATCAAATTTTATACTATATTATTTTAATCACTGTTCTGGCTAGAATAGTAAATTTACAACAAAAATTGTTTTTGTTCTATCCAAGGTTTAGGGTAACTTTAGTGCTTTGCTATTGCTATGTTGCTATACTGCAGTTTGTAATTGTGTTTTGGTATACATGTATTTCTGTAGTTAATGGTAGTCTATAATGTTGCAGAGATCGGGGGTTGGAGTTAGGGTGGGGTGGGGTGTTTGCCATCAAGCATATCGCTTCAGAACCAATGATATTTCAGCCCGCGGCCGTGGCTTAGTGGTAGTGTGTGCGCTTACTAATCCTACTTTAATTTAGTGTTCACAGGATTGCTTCCATCTGTCGACCATCAGGTATATGAGTGAGTCACATGATGTGGCTCCGACAATCGCGAAGGTGGTTTTTACAAGGTTTCCTCTCGGTTTTCCACCATTAATAGCCAATCAAACAAACCAATGATATTTCAGCAGTGTAGTTACTGCGCTCTCGTTTTCTTTGGCTACGGTCAGCCTGTCTCTTCTATGCCACGACAACAGTTCAAGACCCCTTTAGATTTTATGTTTTTTTTATGAATATTAAAAAAATATCATTTCAAATAAGTAACAACCCAGGCCTTAAACAGTCTTGTCATCTCCAGTGACATGAGAGAGCTGTTAAGCCTAGCATGGGAGGAGTATGTTTCAAGCATATTTATACTACCTTTACTTTACAAAAATGGAACAATAATTTGTCAGCAATATAAGTTATGTGCTTGGATTCTGATGGTGTTTTTTTTCCGTGTTTATGAACCAATTTTATGGTTTTATAGTCAAATATTAGTCTAATTGGCAGAGATATTACGACTAATTGTGGCTAATGTTTTAGATAAACTGTCAATTTGTTTTGTGTGTTTATTAAATATTTCCTTATTTTCCTTTGTAGCTGATCTCGACCGATAATAGCAACCAAAATCAAAGAAACTCCATGATGGTTTTCAATATGACGTCTGCCGGATCTGCCAGTACTGCGTAGTCATGGTTACCAAATCACTCCATCAATTTCACTTGAACAGAAATGGACAAACATTTGGATGTTCTTAAAGACTTCACCCACAATGAGATATGAACAAATTTGACAAAGTGCATGATGCAAAGCTACTATCTCAGTGAAAAATGTGGAGATATCGTTTTGTTTTTGTTCAATATTACACTAAATGCTTCAACAAAACCCACTTTAATATGATCTATATTTTATATGTTAAGTGTGTTTGCTAATTATAACTCTAATCTGTGATGGCGTGATTTTAAACCAAAGGTACATATATTAATATTATACAGTACAGCTTGCCTGTTATATTGTCTTTAATTGTTATACATATACTGTACTTTGTTGCCATTCAGATAGATTTATATATGATGTTGTTGTTTATCGCTTAATTAGAGGCTCATGAACCACAGCGAACTATTATTGACCGTTTGTTACGAATAGTGCTGAATTAAAAATAGTAACCAATTAGCCAAGACTAAAAAGGAACTGCCCCCCCCCCCCCTTTCCCCCCTTCCTGGTCCCCTCCAGATGCTACCAGTTATCAGAAATTTATTTAATTTCATGGAAATGTTGACAGTCGAACAAACAGTACCTTCCAAAGACTTAAAGCCACTTTAAAACTACCGGTGTTAAATACTCAGGAACAAAACTAGAACTTAAAACCACTTAGGCAGGACTGGTGCTTATCTGAAGTAATATCAGTGGCACTAAAATCCACGAGTTATATCTTGTTACCAATACTAAGTCACCTAAAAGAGGTTAGTGTTGAAGTCAGTTGAAACGAGCCAAAAGTCAGTGTTAGCCATTGCCTGTGATATCCAAGGACAAATGTTGTCTCTTCGTGGAAAAGGATGCGTATATTACTAATGATTATAAATATACATATAAAGGTATATTATTTACAGCAAATAAGCACATATATACATGTATATATGAAAGTTATATATATATACATATAATATGATTCAATTATTATACATATTAAGTTTTTGTATAACACGTGAGCTCCTGTATCTTCAAAGTTCTTGGAATGTCTTATTTTGTTGGCTATATCGTAAAAGCATTAATTTCCTTTCCATGGATTACCTGAGATTACTCTGAGATATTTTAAGTGGCTTAGGAAGGAAAAGGTAAGACTTTCATGCGGACAACATCTTCCATTATTAGTGGCCCAGTTTCAGTCTCATTGAGAGCGTTTTCAATTTGTTAGAGAATAAAGCCAATCAAGTGGACCTTGTTCTATCATAAGTTTAACAATAAGCTCTATCAATTTAGTTGTATTGTACCTGATAGTCTGTTCTCAGACCAAAGCACGGTGTGATGAAGGAATGGGTAAATAATGTCTGAAAGTCACCCAGTCTTAAACCCGAGGCTATCGCCCCTTGACCAAATATACAAACTCTCCCATGTTAAACTTCAATAAATATTTATATGCCACTCTTAGGGAAACTTTATTTCAGAATTATATTATATGTTCTGGGCTAAAGCAACATGATGCTGTGATGGGTCCTAACACATAGTCACCCAGAAATTCCCTACTATTTCTGTGGGTGAGTCTGCATAAGTGTGCTGTACAGCTGATTCCTGTGGGTGAGTCTGCATACCGGTAAGTGTGCTGTACAGCTGAATGAGGTGTCAAATACCAATCCCTCAATCCTGGTCTAATGTTGAGCAAATATACAGGCAATCTTGAAATTGCAACAATTTGGTTTAGATGATATTTTAGGTTTCACACATTTTTTTAAGTTAGATTCAGTTCTTTTTTTAATATTAATATATATAAATGCTTTATTTCTGTTAAAGAACAATTCTTAATTATCTAGTAGCTGCAGAATTAAAAGGTGGGCTTATTTTTGTTGTGTTTTTGTTCTTCTTTTTGTAACATTTGCTCTTATTATCTGTTGAAAACTGAGAACAAACTTGTACATACTGTGTTCAGATCTGATTTTTTTTTAAACTGTCTCCCTTTAAAATAATCAGCCATGTTGGTCATGCAGTTAGAATAAATCTAACCACATGACAACCAGAACTCAAATATTTCTTTTGCATGTCAATTTAGACCAACACATGATTGACCTACTTCCTCAACATGACCAGAGACGTTATTAAGATAATACAAACATATTGTTAACCTTGCTGACTGTTGATTACCTCCCCTGAATATAGTCAGCACCATTAGAGATGCTCTGCAATCAGACATGGTAGATCAAAACAAAAACTCCCAACTCCTATTAATTTTATTTTTTGTGTGTGATTACTTGTCAAACATAGGTTATATAAATGTTTGAGAATTACAACTTCGCTGTTTGTAATTTTAATATATTTGCCTCAATTGTATGTATATATAACATTGTACATGTTTCATTTTAAGCCTTGTATATTTGTGAATATGTACTTAACTAATTAAAATTTAATACGTATGCTACTAAACTATATTTGTTAATTTGCATGACATTGCAAGATTGACTTAATTCTTAAACGACTAAACTTTTGATTTGTAGAACAAATTTGTTGACTGCTTAATTATTGACCTTAACACGTGGTTTTGTTTAGGTAAATAAAGTACACTGTTAGAATAACTTATTTGGGAAATGTAAAGCTAATATCCGCAACATTCTCTGCTTATTGTAAATTAAGTCCTGTATCACTGCAAAAATACGGCAGAATATGCCGCAAAACATGATCTTTTGATAGTCATACCAAGGACTACAACTGTGTGTTCCTCTTAGATTCTGTCCATGTAGCTACGACTTTGAAACCCAATCAAACTGTTAAGGGTAGTCATCTCCAAGCATGGGGGTCTTGTCATTACACAGCACTAGAGGAATATTAAGTTCCCAACACAAAAAATCACTTCCCATGTGATGATTGAGTTATTGAGGGTCAGTACAACCCTGTGGTATGAGTAGAATAACCTTGAGTATCGTGTCAATCAAGCAATCTTAGGGGTTCTGCTTGGGGACATTTTATTGATTTTTGGTTCCAAGATCATGAGTCATAATATGACCAATCAGCAGACCTTATTGATTGATAGGTCCAACCTTACAACCAATCAGCAAACCTTATTAATTGATAGGTCCAACCTTACAACCAATCAGCAGACCTTATTAATTGATCGGTCCAAGCTTACGACCAATCAGCAAACCTTATTAATTGATAGGTCCAACCTTACAACCAATCAGCAAACCTTATTGATTGATCGGTCCAAGCTTACGACCAATCAGCAGACCTTATTGTTTGATAGGTCCAAGCTTACGACCAATCAGCAGACCTTATTGATTGATAGGTCCAACCTTACGACCAATCAGCAAACCTTATTGATTGATAGGTCCAACCTTACAACCAATCATCAAACCTTATTGATTGATAGGTCCAAGCTTACGACCAATCAGCAAACCTTATTGATTGATAGGTCCAAGCTTACTACCGATCAGCAAACCTTATTGATTGATAGGTCCAACCTTACAACCAATCAGCAAACCTTATTGATTGATAGGTCCAACCTTACAACCAATCAGCACTATTGATTGATAGGTCCAACCTTACAACCAATCAGCACTATTGATTGATAGGTCCAAGCTTACGACCAATCAGCAGACATTATTGATTGATAGGTCCAACCTTACAACCAATCAGTAAACCTTATTGATTGATAGGTCCAAGCTTACGACCAATCAGCAGACCTTATTGATTGATAGGTCCAAGCTTACGACCAATCAGCAAACCTTATTAATTGATTGATAGGTCCAACCTTACGACCAATCAGCAGACATTATTGATTGATAGGTCCAACCTTACAACCAATCAGTAAACCTTATTGATTGATAGGTCCAACCTTACAACCAATCAGCAAACCTTATTGATTGATAGGTCCAAGCTTACGACCAATCAGCAAACCTTATTGATTGATAGGTCCAAGCTTACAACCGATCAGCAAACCTTATTGATTGATAGGTCCAAGCTTACGACCAATCAGCAAACCTTATTGATTGATAGGTCCAACCTTACGACCAATAAGCAGACCTTATTGATTGATAGGTCCAACCTTACAACCAATCAGCACTATTGATTGATAGGTCCAAGCTTACGACCAATCAGCAAACCTTATTGATTGATAGGTCCAAGCTTACAACCAATCAGCAGACATTATTGATTGATAGGTCCAACCTTACGACCAATCAGTAAACCTTATTGATTGATAGGTCCAACCTTATGACCAATCAGTAAACCTTATTGATTGATAGGTCCAAGCTTACGACCAATCAGCAAACCTTATTGATTGATAGGTCCAAGCTTACAACCGATCAGCAAACCTTATTGATTGATAGGTCCAAGCTTACGACCAATCAGCAAACCTTATTGCTTGATAGATCCAAGCTTACGACCAATCAGTAAACCTTATTGATTGATAGGTCCAAGCTTACGACCAATCAGCAAACCTTATTGATTGATAGGTCCAAGCTTACAACCGATCAGCAAACCTTATTGATTGATAGGTCCAAGCTTACGACCAATCAGCAAACCTTATTGCTTGATAGGTCCAAGCTTACTACTCGCTACTCACTACTCACAACCTCACTACTCTTGCAATCTGACTTCTAACCAAGGAAGTTGTGTTATGTCCTAATTTAATAAAGGGTGCTATTTTTTGTCCTCATGGTCTAAGACTAACACTTTTGGTAAATGTTCCAAGAAATTGAAATTAAACAAAAAAGGTGTCTATTTGTGGATAACTGTTCTAAATTTAAATGACTTAAGCCATCAAACCCTGATCTACTCCATGTAAACAATTACTATACAAACTTTCAACCCACATGCTGGCACCGTTCTCAAGTGCTTAAAAGTTTCACTATTCTGTGTGATATAGTCCTACCTCTGATTTTATAATTTTTATTTTTAACTATTCTGTTAATTTGAATCTCAAGAGACCTGTACAGCCTTATTCTTATTGATTTAAACAAAAAGATTTTTATGTACAAACAAAGTAATTTCTATTGTTTTAGGCATTTTGTTCATTTTTTTTTTTCGGGTGGTTGTCCTCTTCTTGATGCGTTGCCCTGAAGCAACACGACGGCGGCTCCTGGTGGAAGTCCTCTTTATTTTGTGTCATGTGATCGTCGTCTTTGTTTGTTGCCAGTGCTGTCAGTGTGGGTTGGCCTATTAACTGGCTTTACGTCCTACTAATGAAATAACACAGGTACCATGTTAAACCCAATTAAACTATGAATCAGTGGCTTTCTATAATTATATGATAGTTTGAGAGTTCATAGGTTTTAGTTTCTTCCAAACGAGGTGCCTTTATCTTAATGCTAATTGTACAATGTCTTGTGCCATACTTATTAGGGGGGGGGAAGCTTTCTCTGTCCTTACGCTTTCAGACTAAATGTACAACACAAAGCCGGGGAGATGAGTCATCTCGTTCCTTATATTTGCTCACTTTTGTCTTGTCCTATGAAATGTATCCTGTGATTGTCTTGTAAAGTGCCATTGTTTGTGATATCAGGTGTGGTTTCCTTCACCTGTTTGTCTCGCGCACCATCCTGTGAGTGAAATAGGTGTATGTAATCTGTGAAACCTGGTTTAGGGGAGAACAAGTTATTAAACCCAGTAAGCGGGTTGGCACACCACCAGATGAGTGAAATAGGTGTATGTAATCTGTGAAACCTGGTTTAGGGGAGAACAAGTTATTAAACTCAGTAAGCGGGTTGGCACACCACCAGTTAAATAAGCTTAAATATCAGATAAAACTAAACAACTAAGTAACAACAGAGAACACTTGTCTAATTTTAGAAACAGTTCAACTTGCACTGTTTTCAACAGGAGATACTTTTTTTTTTAAATTGAGTAGGCCATGTGACAGGGTTTTGTTTTTTTAACACATTATGTTTCAATTTAAACTTATGTTATTTAGTTTTATTCCTGTTCCTTTTTTTTGGGGGGGGGGGGGGTAGGGTTTTTAATTTTATACTTTTTATTCAATGTGGATGATTTTGTACCATTTTTTTTGAAAGGTTTTTTTTGAAAGGTTTTGCTTTTAAATTTTAGTTAAAATGGACTTGTGTATTCCATAAACCAGAGTGAATTAACTGGTGACTTGTATTGTGTTGACATTTTTGCCTTAGAACAAAAGTTGAAATTGTTTAATATCAAACCTAATTTTTAATTTAAAAGAAAGCTTGTCTATCACTAGCTTTTTGTTTTAGTATTTTGTGCTTTAAATCTTCTTGTTTTTTCTTCTCTCTTTTAGTATAAAGACTTGCTTAAATTGTTTTGTACATGTACAGTATAAGTATATATAATGTGCTTGAACGTTTTATTTTCCACACTTGTTTAAAATTTGTGTAAAAAGGGGACGTAACTCTAATCGCCTTAATTGTCTTCCCTTCCTCTGAGAATACTAAATGCTTTCCTTTCGCATCCACCGACTTGTAGATTCTGTTATATCTTACTGCCGTTGTTATTCTCTTAATAACTCTGTTATATTTGTACCATTTTATCATAATTAAAACAATAATAATTAAACAGAAAATGTTGTGTTGTATTTTCTTTTGTATTTTTCGTTTTGCTGGTTCGAAAAATAATTGTATGTATTTCTATTCAAGCTACAACTAATTGATTGGGTGCAATGGGTTTAGAGCTTTACTTTAGATGGTGTTATAAACATTTTTGATGGTTCGTTTGGGGATCTTTCCATGGAGATGATCGGTTGATTAAAGATGTATTTTATTTTAGTTACAGCAATAACTGTAGGGATTCTCTTTTCTTTGCTGCGTTTTTATTGGTCAGCTGAAGATGCCACAAAACGGAGAATCTGAAAGTAGCGGAGTGTTGAGAGCGAGCTTCCTGGTGCTCTCAGAGCTAAGGGGCAACATGAGGTGACTGTTTGTGGGGTGTTAGTATTACGTCCTGCCTTGTCTTTGTTTGTTGCCAGTAACGTCAACGGTGGTTTCCTTAGCCGATTGGGCTGGCTCGCCCTTATGTGAGTGAAATAACCTTAAGTACGACATTAAGCCTCATTCAAACAAACAAAGTAGTAATTCCTTACCACTTCCTAACCACATATTGAGAATGCCCCTTATTATCTCTATAATACTGCGTTGGTTCTTGTCTTATATTTCTCCCGTCTCTGCAACACATAACAAAGTTGGCCCATGCCATCCCAACATAGTTACAGAGAATATTGTTGTGTTCAAATTTAGTGGTCCGGCAGGCCGTCGTGTGTGTGAAATGACATAAGTTGTGACTACAGACACTTGTATCTAGCTGGTAGACGTTCTCATTAGGTCTGCCAGTGTTAATTCGTATAAGCTTACTCCCTACCACATTACAATTAGCATGGAAGGCCTAGCGAGAACGGCTACGAGCCAAATACAGGTTTCTGTGGGTTTGACAAACTGAAAGGAAACAACATTTCCACTCACAATTTCAGGTGCATATATACAATGTGAGTATATATACACTGGGACTAGGAAATAGTGTATCACAGCTGAAGAGCATAACATTTTTTTATAAGTCAATAACTAGTTTAATTATTATTAAATTAAAACTCTCTCGGTCTTCCCGTAACTGCGTGCTCATATGTAGCTTACAGAGTATTTATTAAACTTTTAGCCTTTAACGGCCTTACCTGAGAGAATTGCCCGAATATAATGGGAATGTCAGCATGTGGTGGCCGGTTTCATTTGAACAATACTAATTAGCTTTCTGACAGGTTCATGCCTGACGAGTTTTAATTGTTCTATATCTTCCCAGACCTTCTGTTAACATAGCAGGTGTCATAATCCCTTTGAAGTCTGCCGACAATTAGTTTGCTTATTTATTATTTACCTGGGGTTGAGATGCGCGTGCACTTTTTTCTGAATGGTTCTGTTTAACGAAGACTGGGCCGAATTAAGCAATCGGTAACAATATAAACTATTAAAGTGGACATAAGTCAATTAAATATTGCTCTTAATTATCCTGACCGTAATTTCTCTACTGTAGATACACAATAGTAACCTGCACTGAAACAGTTTACAAAATATTTCGTATTCTGTTCTTACCTTATTTTTTACCTAACATATTCTATCATAATATTAGTATAGCGAGCATTTTTTGTTCTATATATATAATTAATTTTAATATGGAAATGTATAAACCATGTACTAATATACCGGCACCTAGATTTTGAGGCGCCACAACCACTATTTCTCACGAGATATGCAATAGGTTTAAAATTAGATTGTATAATTAATATATATAGAAAAAGAACTGAACCTGAATTATAAATAATCTCTTATGCTTAAATTTAGGCCTACGCGTTAATAAAACTTAACCCCAGCTGGGACAATAAGGCGTGTGTATTACGCTATGTCTCTCCAGCTGCAACTCAACAGCTTTAAAAGTGAACAGGATTACTCCACTCTCGAATATATAGGCATTTAGACACATTGATTAAAATATTAATGTTATAATCAACGTGATTCGAGTTCGATTCCGCTCATAGAATTACGAATATGTCGGGGCATTGTGTGAGTCATGCCTGGACGGTTAGCGGGGTGTCTCGAAACGTTATGGGATCTCGCGAAACGTATAGTGTGCATGGGTTCGCGCAATACGTAAACGTATAGTGTGCATGGGGTCTTAGAAAACGTATACTGTGCATGGGGTCTCGCAGTAGGTAAACGTATAGTGTGCTTGGGGTCGCGCAAAACATATATATATATATACTGTGGGTCTCGCAAAACGTAAACGTATATAGTGTGGATGGGGTCGCGCAAAACGTATAGTCTGCTTGGGGTCGCGCAAAACATATATATACTGTGGGTCTCGCAAAACGTAAACGTAAATAGTGTGGATGGGGTCGCGCAAAACGTTTAGTGTGGCACAGTGCATGGGGTTGCGCAAACCCCAATATGAAATTTCGCAGAATGCAATCTTCATGCATGGGGTCTCGCAAAACGTTAATTGGTGTCTCGCAAAAGGGAGAGTCTAAAAATTGCACTTTCTGCTAGTTGTAACGATACACATAACTGTATGGGTTGGCGGTTAGGAGGGAGCTTCATGTTGTCCTGGTGCTCTCGGAGCCAAAGGGCGCCTATCCGTCATGTAAGATGTACGTGAATTTTTTAGTTCCGGGTTAGGGATTTAGGGTTAATACTAAACCTAACCCTAAAACTAACCCTTATACTTACTCTACAGCCCAACACAAACCTAACCCTAAAACTAAACCTGACACTGAAATTCACGTCATAATTTACATGACGGACTGACCCCAAAGGGCCTCATGAGGCCGATCTGTATATGTCATCCTGTGATCGTCCTGTCTTGTCTTTGTTTGGTACCAGTGTTGTCGAGGGATGGTTTTTCACTCATTGGACCATCTTCCCGAGGCAAGGCGCAAAAGAAGATCGTCGCATTAACTCGCCTCTCTCCCTTCCCTGCCTTGCCTCCAAAGGAGATAAAACCTGAGTTAGCTAGAGTTGACCACGGCTACTTTCGGATGACCTCTCTTTACTCTACCCAATCCGATGGGATAAGAAAGAGACTGTCTAAACACAGGACGACAAGTAGGCTATTTTTGTAATATACAAGCACGATATTAGTACTATTAACGAGTCCTGGCGTCATCACAGACACGTCAATTGCCCGTGGCGCCAAGCTTGTTTGTTTGATGTGTAAACGCC
>JARDVA010060862.1:0-12148 GCA_030265315.1 Mopalia swanii
TAGCGCACTATGTAGCTGTAATCTTCTGAGGTCCTTATAGGATCGTGTGGCCGATATATACAACGTAAGTATGCAGTTAAGTGCGGATATATAGAATAATGTTTTCAACGAGGTTTAATACAAACGAAAACCAAAATTAAATGACGAAAACAACCAACGGGATTATTGCAGACCAATTTGATTAACTATCTGTATCTGTTTGGCACAAAGCCTGAATAAATAATTATTAAATTCATAAATAAAATAAGATTATATACAAAAGCTAAGTTGCTTCGACCTGAAACACTGTAGCTGCGGATGAGTGGTTAGCGGCTTGGATTATACTAATCCTTCTTCGTTTTAATCTCCAGTCGACCTCCAGAAATGGGCCATTCGGTGCCATATAAGTGATATAACATTAATATTGAACACAACGTATAACCCCATAGAAATAAAACAAAATACAATATATCATTTAATATTTCTTATCTTCCTCCAATCAATCTCGGAATACCTTAAGTTTTTCAAAATTTTTCAGTTTTTAATAGTGGGCGGTTGGATGGAGTTTCCTGTTCCCCTGGACTCTCCAACCTAAGGGGAAACATGAAGCCGAAAAAATTGTGATATCATTGCACAACATCTTGTAATTTTACTGTGTTGTCTTTGTATTTTGCCAGCGGTAACGAGGTTGGTTTGCTTCGCCCATTCGACTGGTGCGCCGTTATAAGTGAAATAGCTTAAAGTATGGCGCTTAACCGCAATCGAAAAAACAACTCGGTATTAATTATGCCTTCATCAGAAGATAATTACAATTATTTCACATTTTGAGGAAAGAGAACGGGAACGTTTTTTCTTTCTTTCTTTTTCAGAATACCACTGAATGTATATAGTGTTAAACTCATTAGTCATATGTCAATTATTATGCTATATGTTGGTAACTTTGCATTTCTCTTACAGATGTGTTTTGGGAGAAAGGTCGATTTTCGCAGAGTGTGTACATCAATCGAATAACACGTTTCTCAACGAGACGATATACGTCCCATCTAACGCGGTTCTGGAACTAGAAGAGATCAGAGCTCCTTTATACTGCTATTTACTCTCAATTTTATTGATTATCATTTCATACCGACTGTTCGTTTATATAGCGTTTGTGCTACTACGAAAGCCGAAGTAAACCTTAACAATACTGAAAGACATGGTTTCAAATTAAGCACTAATTATTTTTAGACAAGTCCTGCCTATCTCAACCCGTATCAGAGGTTAGAAATAATTGATTAGCCGGTATCGCCTGCCTCTAAACACATATATCTGATTTCTTGCTGGTGAGTTTATGGATACCCTAGTCACGATAAATTTACTTCTGCTTTATTTCCTGACGTTTAAATAACGTTTTATTTGAATATCTCACCGGAGTTGACACGTTAAAGTTATCTCCCTTTGCAAAAGTAAAATTGAAAAACGCCAGAAAAGAAATATTGCACGTTGGTAAAATAGTATTCATTCTGGTAAATGTATGTATAAAGATCAAAATTAGAAATGTAAAGATCCAGAAGACCAGACACTAGTATACGTTTCTAGTCGTGATTTCGGTTTGAGCCTCTGCCGGGAATTAAGATACGCGTGGAATTAGAAGAATTGATAGAGGAATTAGTTCTATCCATTGTTTTCCATATACCCTGTGTTATATTTAGGACAGGTAAAGACAATTTCCTTCTGTTAATCTATCTATTTTTGAAAATTTTTGAAAACTATTTTTATATCGCATTTCAGTAAAGCAACAAATGTATGTAAATGTAATATTTTTTGGCACATTTTATAAATTGAATTTTTAGCATTTTGTCTAGTAAAATTTTATAATATCGACAATTTTCTTGTGTTAAATTTCCTTAACCCTGTTTATGCAATTGTGTTCTTTCGGGCCATTCTGACAAAAAAGCCACAGAGACTGAAATAGGAATAAGCAAAGTATTTCGTTCAGACTGGCCATATATTGTACATTAAAAAGCCGACACACTACAGTACGTTTGACAGTTTAAAGTGTACTGGGGTGTATTTATCCTATCCATTATACCGTGGGAAATCATAATTTCTTTATATTCCAAAACATACACATTGATTGAACACAACTCATAGACTGCTCATGAAAGTTTACAATGAACGCAATACCACCACGATCCAATGGGTGGGGGGGGGGGGGGGCACCGTGAGTGATGCAAAAAAAGCATGACGTCAGTTTTTTCATGGCATTATTCTGCCTTGCAAAACAAAATGTTGCTCATAAAACGATCCTAATTAATATGAACAAATAAAGACATTGTTTTTAGAGCGTGTAAGTCTCGTTCTCTTCAATTTGACTTCCGATGACAGCGTTTAAATTCTGTCTCTGTGTTTTGGATACCGTTCTTTCAGAGCCGTGTTTGTGTTACTGTAGGACTGGAAGCGAGAATTAACATCTTTATAACTTTCCGTTGACGCTAGAACAATAAAGAATGTAGGTTGTAAACGGAAGAGGAGTGAATTACGCGACATATCACATAACACATCACGTGACTTACAGCACTTGTTGGCTGAAACAGTTGGCGCGGCGTACACTGGTCATGACGTCAGACATAGATCACCTTACTGGGTCAAGTCGTTCGTGAACGTTATTGCCCAATTTCAACGGCCATTACCATAGAGGAATGTACCAGAGAACCTCAGTCCACTGGTTCAGACGTAAAATCTCCGGAACGCCGGTTTGCCATCAGTATATATACCAATGCATAAACAACTCCTACTGATTCAAATGTATTAAGCGATACTAGCAAACAATTGGACAATTGAGATACTGCATTGAATTTTACCAACAATTTTGTTATTGGACCATACCCGATGAACTCTACATAGAGTAAAGAAAGAACAGTTAGCATGAATGAACCTTGAAATGCCTAGATGCTGGCTTTTCGTCACTAGCCTTGGCTCCGAATTAAAAATTAAACTATATGTATGGTGTCCCGAATGGAACAATATCCATAATCTGGTACATCATATAGTGAACAGTTAAGCATATTTTTTGACCCTGTTAGAAAATTAATGTTCTTATGCAAATCAAACAGTGTTACTACTCCTAATAACTAATGAGCCCGCGTTTGGGTTTGCATAGGGTTTCGGCGCTTTACTCAATCATAGAGAACAACCATCAGAATGGTACAATTATGTGTCAAAGTTATATGTGAAATAGCATCTTGGGTATCATGGAAACAAGTTATGCCAAACTTGTTCCGCACGTACTTTGCATAGCAGGAAAGAAATGTGCATAATATGGTAAAAGATATGGAGAGGACAAAAAACATCCGGACAAACAGCTTATTTGCATAAAGAAAGTTTTTGATGAAAGCAAATAAAGCATTCCTTGGTGTGTCATAGTGGTGTAACTAGCAGCTGGTGGCAATGCTCGATGTACCTATCTGTAAATAAGATAGCAAGTGTTAACATGGATAATTGACATGGCTTTGTTACAAGATGTCTTGAAGTTGAAATTGATTAAACAGGCCCCGAACAACATGAAGTCGAACATAGACAGACAAAAGTGCAAAGCGATTAACCGCTCACTGAGTGTAAATTTTGCCAGAAATATAATGGAACACGCTTTATCAATAATTCACAGGCTAAATAATGACCCTGAGCTGTCCATGCAACATAAAATAGCCACAGTGGGTGGCTCTTAGTCTTAGGATTAAAAGGACATTGCACCAAATACAGAGAGAGACAGATCACCAGAGAAAATATCACACATAAGCTTCTTCTAAAAAGAGAGCCCTAGAAAATAGTACTAGCATAATAAGAGACCATCTGAACTATAAAAATAAGCACCCTCATGACAAACTCATGTTGGCTGGTGACACAAATGTGACACCTGGAGCTTGGGACCCAAGTTAAAATACCCTGTGTTTACCATGTATGCAACTTGATGGGCAAGTTTAAGTTTGCACTGGCCCGTGAGAGGGTCTAGGTACCTGTTTGTTCCGTACTTTCGGTTCCTTGTCAAAGACCTCTCCCACAAGCGGAAACATCCCTGTTCATCAAGAACAGACTGCCTGGCTAGTCAGTCGGGCCTTTAAAATGGTAAAATAATTCGACATTTTCACATAATATCAGACGTATGTCTACACAGCGTATGAAATGACGATCTTTAGTGAATATAAATGACCTGTTATTATTCCGAATTCATGGATTTACATAAAAAACAATTATAAAGAGACCAGTTGACAATTGTATGCATTTGAAATAAAACATTTGGTAAATACTTGTCTCATACAAAAAATTATAACTCTGACAAGACATCTATAGAAGCAATGGAAGAAGCAACTTTTTTACCTCTACCTGGCAAGAAAGCGCAAGATCACTATTAATTTGCCAAAAGCCGTGATGTTAACGTTTGGCTCCACAGCTCCGTCCCAAACTTTCGTTGGGCGAAAGCACCTGGCACATACCATAATCGGTGCTTTTGGAGTTCCCTATACAAATCTTGATAGGTTGTAAACTTTTCGGCCACTCTAGATGTATCATGGCTGGCTTAAGGTCACAGTGGCCTGGGGCGTTTTACACAACCAAGATATGTGCGAGTCCGTCGCGGGAGGAGAGCAGGAAGAAACTACGATCTGTTTAACATCCACGCAATCCCCAGTGGTAGAAAAATCAACAGCAAGAAGACTGTTCAAGATGACTACTACTCTTTTTGTCTTGACACTTAACTAACTATTACATATTATTCAACCTGATATTTAACGCGGCAGGGGCTGGCCAAATTCTCGGAGAGAGAGTCCATGTTGTTACTTGATGAGATAAAACTCTACTCTGATTCTAAAGAGCGCTTTCTTCCTTAAATACACATCAGCCCTATTCGTATTATGAGAACAGGAATGTGTTATTGAAAACAAGTCCGGAAATACATTTCAATATGTCATAACTAATTTCAGAGCATGGATGATGTGGTGTACAAGGGCATCTCAACTATTATAAACATACAATGGATGCGTTAGACACTGTAGTAGTATCCACAACAACGAGGAAGGTCACACATGCCCACAGATACCCGATTGAAAACTGTGCCATAAAAAATACCACAACTGATGATGTAAGGGGTGCTGTTGTGGATAGGAAGAGACATTCATCATGGTTTTGGGTGACATTTTACAGTCAGAAAAAGTTGTTGTTTATTCAGACAAAACCCCACTGGTCAAAAAGGCATTATACATACTAATTGCCATCCACTATGTACTCAAAATGTCCTCTGTTGCACGTGGCAACAAAGTTTGACATACTACAAGAAGCATATATTGGATTAAAAGCCACAAAGAAATCCGTAAGTGTAATAGAGCTGCTGCAAAAGCTATTACAAAAGAACTTAAACCTGGAGAAGGGTGTGTGTTTACTATTTTTCTGTGATCATGTGGTGACCATCTATTTTACTTAAAATAAAATTTGTGAACTTGTACTCTATTTTATTGTTGTTTAATATTTTTATTGTATGTTAAGCTGATGTTAGCTATTTAATGATGGTATGCATTTAATTTAATACATCATTTATTTCTCTGAGTTTACTGGGTCAAATTTGGGTCAAAACAAAAATATGTTGTTTCTTATCCTGGAAACTGGGTCAGTTCCAAGCAAATAACTAAATTGATCAAATTTTGAACTGACCCTTAGAAACTTGGTCAATCTCTTGTCGTTGAAACCACCCAACTTTTGTGTGGTCAAATATTTGACCAGCCTTTTCCTGGTCGCTTTGACCAGGTTTTTCCTGGTCGCTTCGACCAGAATCTTCTAACAGTGTATACACACAATCAGTTAGTACATGCTTATAACGTACAAGACAAATGCATATATACTATGAAATACAGTCAAGTTACATTTGTGAAGAAAACATACAAAATCACGCACAACTAATTACTTAAGATATGAAATCCATATCTTACTAGGTGATCACTGATTAAATTTTGAGCCACAAAGCCCACAATGAGAGAGGTGCATCAGAATGTAAACAACAGCCGAATCACACCTCCATCAAATGGTGTTACATACGCCAAATGCGACTTATTTAGGTTATAATATCACACTAAATTCTAGTGTGATATAATATCACACTGACCAGAAACCTATATTCAATTACTTCACATCAATACCAACTACTCGACCAAAACAAATTTCCAGCAGCACAAGAAATAAAACAAGACAACACACCATTTTTATTAAGAACTATATTCGAGGGTAACAAAACGGAAGTTAATAATAGTGGTCTTACGTCATTTAGCGCGCTAGCTAGGTCATTGTCGACAATTTTGTTGAACATATGCGACGGTTTAAATTAAACAGTGAGCAGCGGGTAATTCCGGATGGCCATCACGGGAGGTAACTCACATGGACTAACTTTCATCATGAACTATCTCATTCCAAATGAAGGGGCATGTTTGTTGTTTATGTCTGAAGGCCACCATCGTGTTGATATGATAACGCCATCGGAGTTACAATATAATTAAAGTGCTTACAGGACAAAATGTGTATCTGTAACAAGTCATGGATGAGAAAGGAACAGTGTTTTGCTCAAATGTGCTTTGAATCAAGAAACGGGCTTGTTTAGTACACATCTGGTAATTTGGTTAATTTCCGCGCATGGGCACAAATTAAATATCCTGCGGTTAACATTACACGTTTTCGTGTAATATTATTGCCTTTATTCACTGCCGAGATATCTGTACAGTGACGGATGGAGTGGAAGGAAGTTACGACATGATGTATCATGAAGACAATTTTGTTTTGAGGTCTGGTAAGATTTTACACTGCTTTCAAATGTCATGGAAAATAACGTAACCAGAATGCTACTGTTTTCAGGTTAACAACAAGAGGTTTAGATTAGATTCGTAGCTCTATCCAATCGTGTGTCATGAGAGCTACGCAGATTTGTAATGCTTTTTCGGTCAAACAAGTTAACCACTTCACTCAGCAAGTCGAAGATCCCTTGATGTTTATTAATCTGTTTAAATAATACATCCTATTAAGTTTAGCTAAATGTGCCCATTGTGGAGACTGATATACAAAGTGAAAGTCGATTCTCCATCAATCGCTTGACAGTAGAGTTTAGTTATATTCCATTGATTCACCAAAGCTTGTAATCCAGACAAGCGAATGAAATTTGCCTAGTTTGTTTTCCGCTGGGGTTTTTGGGTAAGGTTCCATTTACCCTAATGTTAAAGTCGCTCTGTTTGCGACCGGCTGACGTTATACTGATATTGAAATCAAATAACTTAACTTTATGCTATGTTTTCCTGATTTTTTAACCTGTTTCTAGCACTACCCGTATTTTTCACTATAAACGCGGAAATATGAAAGCTTGTAGACAATCGTCGGTGTGACCTCATATCGATATTGATGCACAAGCCGATTTGGAATTATTGGTTTATCTATTCACTAAAATATTGGACACACCAGGTGTATTTTGTTTTCAAATTCAAATTAATGGTAAACAAAATGGCCGTTTTGCTTGTTTTTTTTAGTCAAATATTGTTTGGCCAACTAAGGATTCAAAATCAATAAAGAAACGAACATCGTTTTAAAAAATGGCATAGGGCGCACTAAGAAAACAAATATGAGATTTGCTTCCATGGTCAATGGTGTCTTCCGATCTGCAGTTTGTTATAAAAAAACAGCCCCATATGCTACCACTTTATATCTACAACTAGTTCAAGACGAAAACGGTTATAGCGTTGAATTTAATAGTGATTAAAGCAGCAAAACACTTTGGATTGAACGCTGTTCAAATTGTTCATTTTCGTGTTCCATACACGATCAAATATCTTATACTGATACGGTATTGATGTTCCGTCATATTTTTTTATGTTAAAGGAAAAGGCACGCGATTTTAAGTGGTCACTTGCACCACGTACATCACTTCCCGTTTGTAATATTTTAATTACTGACTTAATTTTAATTAGTTCCTTGATCTAAGGGCTGTTATGTTACTAGAAAGGCATTAAAAAAACGACCAAAACCCACTGTAAAATCGCGTGCATTCTACTTTAAAGATGGTATACGCACACCACAGTCGCCTGCCTTGCAAGTTTTTGATAGTAAGTGAAATATGTTATTGTCAAAATAACTGTTCGTTTTTTATCTTATTACAAATTGCGTGGCATATATTCGATACAAATAAACAATAACACTTAGTGACGAAATAAAACCATCTAAGTTGCAACGCTGACTGCAAACTTGCGCCATCACTATCTTACCAACAAGTCATGTTTGTTTGTTTGTTTGTTTGATTGGTGTTTAACGTCGTACTCAAGGGTATTTCACTTGTATGACGACGGAGAAAAAAAATAAAACCTACGTTCTGAGAACACCAGGGCAACAGAAAGCTCCTCTTTTATCGCCTCTTACGATCGACCGAGGAAGCCTAGGGAGTATTCTGCAGGACTGGCCAACCCGCTCCCCCACGGGGCCAACAAGTCATGAGACTTTAAGCCACAGTTAAAAAAATCTGGCAGCTTAACAATTTGAAAATGTGAAATGTTGGTCGACATAAACTTGATTATTTTTTTATTGAGGATTAAGCCATTTTGTTTATATCGTTTTAAAATGGAATTCAGCTGAATTGCATCTTAGCATAGTCCTTGTGTATTTATGCAGCTGTAATTTGGTTGTTACTACCGCACAAGTTTTGGTAATTTACCGAATGTCTCTGCTTTCAAAATGGTGCTGGTTTGTAACTAAGCGTTTTACAAGCAAGTCATGCAGGCAAGACGGTGACGGTTTTAATCAAATGAGCCAGCAGCTGAACGAATGACCTTGAACCAATGATATATAGTGTTGCGTTTGCGCGAGTCACTCTCTCTTCCCCCGAGTAACCCCAGGCGTCCTCTTCTCTGTTCGCGCGTATCAGCCGAGTCAACTCGGGTGTGCCACTGCTTCGTTCACTCGTCTAGTTTCGTAACACTCGGGTCACATTTAGTTCCCCAGCTTCAGCGATGCGTGTCAATTAGGCCACAAACAGCTACTGTGCACGGACATATTCATTATTTATTTTGTAAACACACACTATTGTGATACATTAAAGAATCGTTCCTGTAAGACAGTAAAATAGCGATACTGAAGATGTTAGATACGGGTTTCTTTAATCCATTGTCGTGAAGCTGGGTATAAATATATTTCTTTTTTTTTCTCCATATTTGTATGTCCGAAAAAAACTTTTATTTCTTCATATTATTCCTTTGAATTGATCATGAGTGTCACCCAATACTTGCAGAATCCAAAATCGCACCTTTAGCGAAGAATTTAACACGGGATAAATGCAGGACACTCACAGGACAATACAAGGACTTCACAAGCATATCTGCTTCCTGTTCCTCTTTAGTTCTGAAAGCACCAGGGCATCAGAGAGCTCCTTTCAACTGCACGCGATGACATTCTGAAATCAGAAGATAGCCGACCCGAATTCGTCTCAAATGAGTTTTGGCTGGGCACCGCACCCTGGATATTATGTATCAAAATTAGTGTAAGCCACATACTGACACGAACACCACAGAACCTGTTTAGACTGTTGCGGTTGGTTGGTTAGAAAACAAATATTCGGTTTGTTTCGTCACCGGTAGATTGTATAAGACCACGCATTGCTAAACAGAAGCCGACCCTGCGACCGATCACTGGTTGATTCGTGTGTTATTGAGATTAGACTGGTTGGAAAAATTGTGGACCGTTCCTCTCGGTTTTGGAACTTTTTCAAGAGCTTATGCTACCTTCGTGGAATTTCGAGTAATCACTGCTTGTTTTGCATAAAGCCTGTATGAAGAACATACACTTTTGGGCAGAGAATACGGAGTAACTGTTTAAACATTTTGAGATAGGATTGTTGTTAGACAGTTCTGCTTGTTCCACTTACATCAGAACAATCGCAAAAGTCATTTTTATTGGTCACTGAGCAGTAGTGCAGTTATGGAGAATGAACCCGGGATTAAATTCGAGCAATCAGACGGCACAGAAAACGGTATGGAATTTTCATCTGTTAACGTGGCTTTGAATAATAAGCACATTATATATGATGTTACCGGGAGCGCAGTTGTAGGGGAAGTCTTGGCGATAATGGGACCGAGTGGTGAGTTGAGTTTAAATTCTTCCAGTGGCATTTTGAAATCGGGAGTATATAAAACAAAGTTAAGGCTTGGAATGGATAAAACTTTCTTCGTTTACTGGATACATCTCATGCCAGAGATAGTTTTAAAGGTTTCGTGATTTTGAGTTACAGGACAAAGCACCCTATTGTCTGTCATATTGTGCTTATATATATATTCACTATAAGACATCTGACTAAGGGCAATTTGTTTGATGTATAACAATGTTGCCTTTACTTAGCACTGCAGAAAATGAACCTTGCAACATTATGGGAAGGCTCCACATGTAGGTTTTGCTATTGTAAATTTTTTGCTAGAATACATTGACTTCATATATTATAGTGAAATCCCTAAAAAGCACAGCGTTAAACACTATGTAATAAATCAGCAGATTCCTTATAATCTGATATAAAATAGTATTCCGCATGTTAAAATATTTTGAAGAATGATCAAAAGAAAGTCGTTATATTATATTAAAACGGGGTGGGGGTGGGTGTCAGCTTTGACAGGTTGCATTGCTAACCAGCTGTTAATTTCGAATCATTAGCAGTAAATGTATACAGCGAAGTAGAGTGGACAGGTCGATTTTTTAAACTTCTTAAAAGCAACGAAACATAATTCCTACCAAATGCAGGCAGTCGTAAAACTATATTGAGCACGTCAAAAGTAACTTGAGACCAACACACTTGTTACATCTGAAACAAAATAAACTGCAAATAAGATATTTGCCTTTTGAAAATGATTAACAAAATGAGTACAAGTGCATTAGGAATTAAAATAAATTTAACGGGTAGACACCACAGGTTTTGCATGGTTATTGATAAGAAAGATGTTCAAAATAATGCATCAATTCAAAATTTTGATAATTTAAGACAAGATGAAGATTATATATTGCAAGATAGTTTGCTAATTAGTCATCAAAACGTATCAATGGCAAGCAAATGCTTCACCCTAGACATAGACAAAGTAGGTCACTGTACACTTCCTGTTGATCCATACATTTTGCATGTCATGAATATTCAGAGAGCCAAAGACAGACGAGGCTACAGTGGGATTAAACAACATACCGAGTACATAACTGGGTATTTTGCAGATTCCAGGCAAAAGCTCATATAAGATAGATCCTTATTCTTTGACGTTGTTATGCCCAAACAAGCTGAAACAAGCAACCTATCACAGAAACATGACCTTAAAATAATCATATACATGTGATGAAAATCACCGTAAAAAGAAAGACACCAAAAATGAAAATAACATGGGACAGTCTGCATAGAAAACCAAACAACAAGTAGTTTGTGGTAAGCTTAAATCTGTCTGATTTAAGTTAGCATCGCGGCGGAATAGGTTCAAGGAAATCTTTCATATGACTAAATGAGCAGTGGTACTGCAGTTGACAAAAAGAGCAGCAATAAGTCTGTGATTTAATATTGTATGGTTAATTAAAGTACCAAGCTAGATAATCAGTAACTGTGGCTAACTATAGAGATCCGCCTCTGGACTTCTTGGGAAGATTGTGATGGCCCGGTTTTAGTCCAAAGATGCAGTCTGCGCTGAAAAGCTTAATAAAGCTTGGTTAGAAAATAAAATCATCCTGGCAAGTTAAATGAATGGAACGCCCAATTTGGCAGTTTAATTTTAAACAAGTGGTTGTCTGAAAAATTATATGGCAATACGACTTTGCCGTCTCAATCCCCATAAAGCATTCTGTTCAGAAAGTATACCTTGTCTGTATATCAATTGATGATTTATTAAATCACTATACCATATAAAGTGTGTATTAACTCTACCTGGTTTAACAGTATTTTAAAATGTAGACGTTGAACGGAGGGTCAAGGTCGGACATATTTGCAAATATCTTCGATTAGAAGATCGTGGGTGATTTTCGGAGTTAATTGACTACCAATTGTTTCTCTCACAATAATGCTGGAGAGTTATTTGCAATTTAGAATTAATCATGTTGATGGAACAGCCGATAAATAAATAAATGAAATATGTTGAATCTGCCAATTTGTCTCATCAGGGTCTGG
>JARDVA010060973.1:0-22170 GCA_030265315.1 Mopalia swanii
AAAATTAACT
This sequence comes from Mopalia swanii, assembly GCA_030265315.1. NCBI lineage: Eukaryota > Metazoa > Mollusca > Polyplacophora > Chitonida > Mopaliidae > Mopalia > Mopalia swanii. Next base: position 11 of record JARDVA010060973.1, read on the forward strand.
GTCAACTCATACTCAAATCCTTCTCTAGTAATTTCCTTTGTACCATGCTTTACAACTTGTGTTCTACTACCAACAACATCTAAAGAGTAATCTACTTTTCTTCTAGTTGTAGTAATAATATGACAAGTAGATTGTAATATTTTATCAATAAATGATTGATGTAATGGAGTCACTTTTGCCCAATCTTGAAATCTCCCTCCAAGTTTACTGTGCATATCTAAGCATCCACCTTTCCCTTGCCATTCATGGCTCACTGAATCAATTACTAACACCTCAATATTGGCTTTTTCACACACTTCTATGGCTTCAATATATCTTTCTGGACTATAGGGTGCTTTTAAATCTAATACGTTGAAATTTCCCAAATCTGAATATAGACTTGCTGAAGAATTTTCAGTATCTATAACTGCTATTTTATTCCAATCTTGTGTCATTCCATAAGCTAATAATAAAGCTGAATGTGTTTTGCCAAATCCTGATGCTCCAGATATTCCTAATCTTAATTTTACATTTTTTCTTTTACTTTGTTTTAATTGCATAATCATAAATTTATGAAGGTTAATATTTAATTCTTTTAAGTTTTTTGTTAATGACTACATTACATAATGAAAACAGGCTAATCTCATCTGAAATTAGCCTGTTGTAAAGTGAATACTTGAAACGTATTATAAATCCATAAATTTTCTGTTTTCTATATCTAAATCTTCATTGGAAAATTCTTTAAGATAACTCATCGTTATACTTACATCTGCATGTCCCATCATTTCTGAAATCTTCTCTATTGGTGTGCCACTCATTTTTAATATGGTAGCAAAACTATGTCTGGCTACGTAAGATGAAAGTTTTGTATCAACTCCTGCTAATTTGGCGATTTCTTTAAGTTTTCGATTATACCTACTTAGCACTTTATGTTTTCGATTATCAATCTGTTTAGCTGTAAGGTTTTCATTTAACAGTATTGGAAATACAAAGCTTGTTGGTCTGTTTTGGGCTTTATAATAATCCAAAATAGCTTGTGTTTTACCTAAAATTTCAAGGTTAAATTTTCCTTTAGTTTTTGAACGTGTATAATGAATTCTATTGTTCTGAATATCTGACCATTTTAGATGCATCATATCTTTAAAATTCATACCTCTTGTGTAAATTGAAAACATAAAATAATGATACGCTTCCAATAAAGGAGGATGTTTAGTTAAATCAACATCTCTAATTTTCTTAAATTCATCCATTGATAAAGCTCTTTTAGAAATATCTGATTTCAGTTTAGATATTTTATAATCTTCAAAAGGATAAGGTTCTTTTGGAATTTTTTTCCTCTTTCTGGCTTTATTAAAGACAGCTCTAAGCTCTCTCATTTTAAAAGCAATACCACCGTTTTTATTCCCTTTTTCTCTAAGGAACACCTCGTATTTTTCTAAAAATGTTGAGGTAATGTCTTTAAATCTAAGTTTTTTACCTTTAAACTTTATAATAGAATCTATCGTGTCTTTATAAGCTTTTGCATTACCTATTTTACCTGACCGCATTTGTTCATCAATCATTTCGTTGAAAAATTCAACAACATAAACTTCATTATCTTTTTTAGTTGTTCTAAACGCTTCTTCAAATTCGTCTAAACTGAAATCCTGTTGATTCAGTTTAAATGACCTTATAATTTCTAATCCTCTTGCTTTTAGTTTTAAAAGCATTTCGTTTTCTAGTTGATAGCTTGGATGGTGTTTTGTAAAAGATTCGTTTGCAAAATGTGCTTTCATACAATATAGTCCTAAACTAATTTTCTTTTGTTTTCTATCTTTTAGTATTCTTAAATAAACCGCATGCTTGCCATTAGCCATAGGCTTTCCATCAAGCATCAATTTAATTGTTGCTCTTATCATAATTTTTTATATATTTTGAAATAAACTGCCTCAGAATAGAGGCAGTTATTACAGTAGTTGCAGTAATTACATACTTACATTCGCTTTTTATATTTACCTCTACTTTGCTTAAAAATGTATTTTCTCTTTTTCCATTGAGCCAATTTATCATCCATAGTTCTTTTGGGAATATCATGTTTTACACCCATATCTATAGCTTCTTGTCTTGTGAATAATGACTTTAAATCGTCCAAAATAGTTTCATCTTGGATTGACAAATCTCCAGACTCAATTGAATTGAAGGTAAATTGACAATGCCTCAACAAGGTCTTCATCAATTGCATAGCAATTAAAAAATCTTCATTTGAACAAAACAATTTTTCTTCTTTATTGATGGTAGAGGTATTTCTTAAAACAGTCAATATCATCGCTATTCTAAAGAGTATCAAACCATGTCTGTGTAAGTTTGAAATAAACGATTGTGAATGATTATTTATAATATCTGTCCGTATAGGTCTAATAGTGGATAAAAACTTTTCTATTTGCTTATCAGTAAAACAGAATTCAATCGATTTTTCTAAGTTTGTTAATTCTCGATATAATTTAAAAATATCTTTTCCAATTTCTTCAAAAATTACTTTGTTATTTTTAGTCTTGAGAGCAAATACGTTTTTAAAATCTGTAATTTCATCAAAATTATAAATCATAAACCTAGAAAATAAACCATTCTCTCTGGACTTTATTAATGGCATTAATTGGTCTGGTGTTCCACTAATAACCATTGCTAGTTTTGGTTCTTTAATATCTACAAACACCTTTTCTGTTTTTCTGCTAATAGAAATTGGTTCATGATGAAATGCCTTCCGCAGAACATCAGAATAATTACTCCAATCATTTTTTAGCATATTACTCATCGTATCCGCTTCAGATTCCATAATTAACAATCCATGTTCGCTAGAAGCTAAAAACGAGTGCATTTCTGCACTACTTATGTTTGCAGGTAAAATCTTCACTTTTACATCTGGACATGGTTCTCCTTCTTTTTTCTTATTTTTAGTACTTTGTTCACAAAGTAAGTATGCGCTTTTACTTTCGCTAAATATTTTGTCGTGAATAGGTTCTATCAATGACCTAGAATAGTTCATAACACCCTTGCCTGATGCTGCTGGAGCTATAATCATTAGATATAAATGAGGAAACATTGTATCGCCATCATAAATGCCATAAACATTGGGTAGACAATTACTTAAAACACCTAGACTAGATAATAGTACAATATCTTTTTCTCTACTCTCAAAAGGTTCTGTAAGATTTTGAAGGATTTCTGGTAACCTATTATAGATGTTTTTTTTAATTAATTTACGTTCCATAATTGTAGGGTTTAGGATAATTTCTAATTTCAAAACCCTTTGGGAAGTTTTTACAATACTTTTCCCCTTTCCAATCCTTTAATTTGAATTGATTGTAATGATACCAAGTACCGAATTGCTTGAAGAAATACGGAATTTCTTCCTTTTCAAACTGATACATTAATGACATAAACCAACTTAATTCTGATTTTCTGAATTGGTATTTACCTGTTTTATTACCAGATTCTCCACCAATAACAGCCCAATCAATAATTGAAATCTCTTTATCTGTTAAGAAAATTTCTCCTAATAATGGTTCAAAAGAGATCCATTTTACGCTACATCCAAATTCATCTAAATAATGAATTCTACTAACACTTTCTTGGTCTTCTACTGTAACACCAATCCAAACATGGGGATAATTTTCGCTATTCCAATTGCTAGGCAAATTCTCTTTTATTCGCTCTGGTCTTTTGGTTAAAATCATGTACGTGTGTTGTTTGGTGTTTTTAATAATTTCCCAAGCTTCATCTCTCCATTCATCAGCCTCTTCAATAAAAAAGTCTGACATTGAACAAGTGAATATTTTCCTACCTATAGCCCATTTCAACGGTTCTTTAAATTTACCCACGCTTTTAATAACCGTGTTTGGATTTGCTCCACCTTTTTCTAAAATTCTGTGCATGTAACAAAATTTACAAGCACTTGACACCTTTCTGCATCCCATCCATGGGTTCCATGTGGATTTTGTCCACGAAATTTTACTATTTCTCATCTTCCTTTCCGTTTTAAATGATTAAAAATATTCTCTTCTAAAACTCTTGCACTCGTAGATTGACTCTGTAACATCCAATTGTCCAAATTAGACTTCTTGAAATAGATTTTACCGCCGTTTGGCTTTGTAAATTCAATATTTTTCTTTGAAGTTAACTTGTACAAAAAGGATTCGCTTACATCTAAATAAATTAGTGCTTCTTTAAAACTCAGTATCTCCTTGTGAGTAATTATTTGTGCTCTTCGAAGATTTTCTACATTCTCTGTACTTTCCATCTTTCATTGTTTTGTGATACCCTTGCGCGCTTAATAATCAGGTACCGGATTAATTAAGTGCAAATAATTAAATAGAAGTGTTGTAGATGAAATTTAAAATCTGTAGAAGAACAGAAGTTTTGTAGAAGTGATGTAGATTAAAAGATATTTAATCTCTTGAAAGGAATTTTGAAATAATTTCTGGTAAAAAGTCATGACCGTAAACTCTACTTTTAGTTCCGAATTGGCTCTTTATAGAAGAAATTTCATTATCCTTAAAGTTCTCAAAGACGGTTTTTATAAAATCATAGAAATAAAGTCTTATACTGGATGATGTATATAGTTCATTATGTAGAACCCAATATGAAAAGCGAATTATATCTTTTGAAGATAAATTTGGGTTTAATTTCTTACCAATTTCAGGAACTCGCTCTTCCTCTACTAAGATTAGAGTGTAGACAATTAGAAGGTTGAAATCTTCCTCTGATAGTATTGTTTCTTTTCTTTCATTTTCACCTTTCATAAAACCTAATATAGAATGAATTAATTCTTCATTAGATTTCTCATAAGTTTTAAAACAATCATGCACACTAAATTCAATATTACTTTCATCTAAGACAAATTTTTCTATACCAGAAATTAATAATCGATCATTGATGAATTTAACAATTCCTCTTAAAGGCAATAAAAGATATGGATATATCTTAATTACATTTAGGTTGTTCAAAATTAAGCTCTGAATTGTATTAAACTGATATGTAAGGAAGTTTAAATTTAATTTTGGCTCATTACTTAGAAAAGCGGAATATAAATGTTCTTTTACTTTTTCAAATTCTCCTCTTAAAATAGGTATTAATATTTTTTGAACTTCTAACTCTCCACCTACGCTATTGTTCCATTCATCATATTCCACATATTTTATGATATATGGAAGGATAATACTATGAGACTGCATATCGTAGTACTTAATTCGAGTTTCTAATTCCTTTAAAATATTTTCCTGATTAACTATAAATTCAAAAAAAGCTAAAGGTTTTTCAATTGTGCTATTCATATCTCAAATTTACTAAATGTTGCTGATATGTTGCAGGTAAAATAAAAAACACCTACAAAAATATTGTAAGTGCTTGATTTATAAAGTGGACCCACCAGGGCTCGAACCTGGGACCCTCTGATTATGAGTCTGCTAAGTTTGTCTTTCATATAGTTTCTTATTTTTCTTTTTAACTAAAAATCAGTTACTTAATAAATTTTCATTATCTGATGATTTCATATATTTTCCTATTATATCTTCAAATGTTAGACCTAAACTGGTACCCGTTTTAAAACTAATTTTAAAACATGTAAGCTTTGCAAAGTTTGCAAATGTTGTAAATATTCTAATTTTTCAAAACATAGAAACAATTAAATTACCTCTGTTTTTTATCAGCCCTAAAAAGATATTATTATCCATTTCAATAGTTACAGTTGAATCATTTTTGGATGAATCTATAATTATTTTACTTTTTGTTGATGTATAACAAATCACCTTTTTTAATAAACTATTATAATCAGCATTATTAAACTCATAAATCACTCCACAGAGTATATCTGCATTATATTGTAGAATTACATTACTTGTAAGTTTCAATCCAAAGAGTGTTTTAAAATCATCTTTTATGTACTCATAATTCTCATACTCTAAATCATCAATAAAGGTTGATTTTATAGTCTTGAGATTAAACTCATTTAGTTCATATTGTTCTCCAATTTTAAATCGTAACTCTTTTAATAAAGATGTGTTCATACCTTCATTAAAATGAATATGTTGCATCCTCTATGCTAAATGTATTACTGCTTTTATTGTATGTAAAAACAACTTCATATCTAGAATCTGTACAGTAATATAATTCTCCAAGATTTTCATTTACCAAAACAGTTCCATCTAAAGTTTCTACCCTAGCAGTCATATCATAAATAATAATGTCTTTATTTAAAACACTAGAATCAAAATCTAGCAACTCTACTTTTATAGCAATCACATCACCATTTAACTCTTCACTTTCATGAATTTGATAATCTGGAGGTGATGAAAAAATTTCAGAATTGATTTCTACTCCATCTGATAGAAAAGTTATTTTTACATTAATATTTTCAGTAGTAGATGATAAACCAGAGCATGAAGAACCAAAGGCTGAGTTAAGAACATTTCCTGTATCAAAATATAGGTTTAATTCATCAGATATAGTTATTGGTGTTTCATAAGTACTTGCACCATCTCTAAAATAATCTCCCTCATAAGCATTTTCTCCTGAAACTCCTGTTGGTTGAAACTCTACTACATTATCATTGATGTAAACTACTTTTTGCACAAAAGTTAAAGTTACATTTTCAGGAAAGACCATAGTCATAATATCTTCATTAAAACTATATGTTCCTGTTTCACTTAAATAGTTAGTTCCTGAGCCACCATCCCAATAAGAATAGGTAACATTACCATTTGAAGTAAATGTAAATGAATTGTTTATTGCTGGATTGTTTTCTGGATTCTCAAAGAGCCATTTGCCTAGTAATTGTGTTCCAGTTGAATTACTGTCTGAATCATCATCACTAGAACATGCTACAAGTGATAAAATGGCTATTAATGCTAAAAAAATATTCTTCATAATTTTATTTTTATTGGTTAATTGATTTTTGTTAAAATGGTAAGTCAGTATCTGGGTCATCTATAAAACTTACTGGTTCTACTTCTGGTAATTTTACTGGTGCAGTTTCTTGGCTATTTAAAAGTTCAATTCTCCAACCTTGAATAGCATTAAAATACTTTGCTATGCCTTCTTTTATCCACTCTCTACCTCTTAAATTAATGTTTATTTTTACTTCTTGACCAAGTGAATAACCATCTAGCAACTCACATTTATCTTGAATGAATTCTACTAGTATATGCTGAGGATATTGCTCTTCTGTAGTAATTACAACTTCACGTTTTCTTAATCCTTTATCACATATGTTTTGTATCCCATTTAAAATTTTTATCTTTCCTGTTAAGTCCATTTGTTGATGTTTTAATTTTCTTAATAATACTATCAAGGTCTATTACTTCTTGATTGTCAATTTTGTCTTTAGTGTTATTGAAAACTGTATCTAAATCTTCAAACAGTTCAATAAATAATAACTCCTTAATGAATCCTTTTTGCTCTCTTAAATTTTGATTGGGAAACTCTGCCTCAAGCGTATCTTTAATTTTACTTAATTCCTTATGTCCTTTTTCATGTTTAATCAACCACCAAGCAATTTTATCTCTTGTATAAAGACCTTTATGTGATAAATTTTCTAATTCTTTTATTAAATCGCTAAACTTCATAATAAACTATGTTACGCCTAACAATAAGTGGATTCCCAGAGTCATCTTCTTTATATTCATTCAGGCAATTACCTTGTTTATCATACTCATAAATAAGCTTGCCAAACAAACTTTCATCATACCTATACATCTGACTGACTGTTTTCTTGTTCTTTATATCATATTCAAAAGTGATTTTACCTAAACCAATACCTTCAATATTAAAATTAGTCCACATAATTAAATTTCCATCTTCATTGTATTTAAAATACTTTTTCCATAGTAATGTATCATTTGTCTTATACATTTTTTCCTTTATTACATTGCCATCATCATTGTAAAAGACTACACTTTCTTTTTTCTTATATAATGGATTGTTATTTTCAACTTTAGTATCTATAAGTTTACCTTCACTATCAAATTCCATTTTTACAGAATAATCAAAGAACTCTCCTTGTCCTATAATACCTTTATCTAGAGAAGCAAACCAATAAAAGTCATTTACACTTTTAACTTTTCCTTTTAAACCTGACTTTACAGTATCAGTTTCAGTCTTTTTAGCAACTACTTTTGCCCTTTGAGATTTCTTTCTTTTTATCAAAATGATAATAAAAAAGAAAATCGCTATAAATAATAATATGTATTCCATCTGTTAATATTGATGAAACAAAAATACTTTTTTATCATTTATGATAACCAAAATAGTACACTTAATTATCATTTTTGACAACTAGATAATGTGTAAATTAAGATGAAAGATAAAAAGCAACTTCAAGTAGCAATTGGAAAGCGAGTAAAAACACTTAGGGAAGAAAGAAATATACCTCAACAAGACCTTGCTGCTAAATGTAACATAGAAAAATCTAACTTTAGTCGCTTAGAAGCAGGTGGTACAAATCCTACATTATATACCCTAAAAAGAATAGCAGATAATCTTCAAGTTAGCCTTTGTGACATTGTTACACTTGACCTTAAAGATTAAAAATTCGCTATTAATACCTATCTTCCTTTTGGGTTAAGCAGTAAAAATATAGTGATTTTAGGTATAAGTACGCTCTCTTGTGTTTAAACAGATTTTAAAGAATATTTACATTTCCTTAAATTGGTCTACTTCAACTTCTAAAATTACAACTTCATTTTTGCTGGTATAACAACTATTTTCTTTTGCAAATTGGTTAGCAAGTTCAAAACTTGAAAATACTCCCAAAAATAGTCTACTAAATTTAGTTTTGTAAATATCTGTTTCAAAAAGCACATAACAAGTTTTCATATTCTGTGAGTTTTTAGATTTGTTTTCTATTCATAATTCCCCATTATCAGCAAAACTATAAAAGTCTTCTTTGGTCACTATAATGTGGTCTAATAAAGTAATATCTAGGTATTCACTAGCCTTTTTTAATTTCTGCGTCAACTTTTTATCTGATTCACTAGGGTTTAAATTTCCGCTAGGATGATTGTGTGCTATTATGATACTACTTGCATTGCATTTTAATGCTACACTAAATACTAATTTAGGGTCAACAATCGTTGAAGATATTCCGCCTTTTGACATTGGGTAAATGCCCAAAACTTGATTATTTCTATTGAGCAATAAAACCTTAAATTCTTCTTGTAATTCTATAGTATGCTTAGACCAACAGGCTAATAAAACAGCGTAGGATTGCTTACTACTATTAACTTTTAATTTTGTCTTATTCGCATTAGAATAAGATATACTTATTTCTGAAATTTCCATAATGTCAAATTAATTATACATTAAAAACTACTGCTATCATGAATAATAACCAACCTCAGTTCTATAAGAAGAACTAAGATTGGCTAAATACATTAAATTGTGGCAGGCTCTAAGATTCCATTAGACGAAAACACTTCTGAGTTTGCAATAACATTTTCCTCATATTTGATAGCCTGTTTCTTTGGCTGTACAGCATCTTCTGTTACATACACCCATCTGTGCTGTAATGTTATTTCTTCTCCTGTTTCTTTCACAGTATATGTAAAAGGCTCACAATTTTCTTTAATGATTTTCCCTTCCATTTGTGTGCCAATTAAGGCTGAACAAGTATCTTCATCAAATGTTGAAGGTATAAATGCTCTTTTTGCTGTTGCGTAGAAATTGCCTGTTTCTTGGGACTTAACCATTTCAATTCCTCCTTGCAGTTCCAAAACATAAAAAGAAGTTCCATCTTCTTTGTCTCTCTGTTTGTAATTAATAATTCTAACCATAGTTTTATGAATTTTTGAGTTGATAAATAACCACGAAGAAAATCATAACAGTACAACATATACACCTCAACTATCACCTTGAGTTTGTTATCCTGCCTGTAAAATTTTCTTTCTATATAAAGTGGTAGGGGGAGTTTGTTCCACCAGAACTAGGTGGGGGTTTTGAGTAGGGTACTTGGCTCTCTCACATCATATCAAGAAAAATAATTTTTCAAAAATTTTATTACTTTCAAAATTTGTATATTTGAAAGTAACGGAAAACACGTGCCCATGCACCTTAGAGCAATCCAATACTCTGATAATAAATTGTATTTAAAACATGTTCAAAAAGAAGATATTAACAGTTATAAAATGTTTTTCTTATTGGCAAATAAAGTTTGGCTAGAGTTATCTAATAAAGGCACTAGGGATATTAATATTGTTGAGGCTTATTTTAAAGCACTTTCTTTTACAATTGAAAATTACCCCATTAACCAGAAACATTTCGGGTACATAAAGGACAAAACTAACATAGATATAAATTTCTATCCAATTGGGTTTTCATCTGAAAAACATCGTATTTTTGAAGATTTGTCTAAATACCCTTATGCAGAATTTATTTATAATTACAGACTAAGACCATTCATTTCTATTTTTGCATATCCTGAAAACCTACAGTTTAAAAAAGAAACGGTTTTTAACATATTTTCTAAACCTAGAAGAGAACAGCAAGAAATAGAAAATTTTGAGCAGTTAAAAAACTTGTTTTGGTTTTTTGTTGATGAGGCTAAAAAACAATTGACTTAGCTACAAACCACTATATCTAGCATATATCTGTGCATTTTTTTTTAGAATTATTTTTATTCCTCCTCTTAAAATTGATGAGGGCAATGATTTGCCTTTCTAATAATTAGAATAATCTTTCATTAAAGAAATAAGGAAAGTAAACTTCTAAGTGGTAGAAAGTAAGACAAAGACGCATGGTATTGAGGTTTTTATTTACGTGGACGGACAATAAAAAAACCGCCAGTTTTACTCTCTTGGTTATTAATATCTGGCTCTTGGCAAATAATCATAACATCGTCATAACCTCCATATTTTTTAGGCACTTGAAAAAGCTCAATACCTTCCCCTAAATCGTTAGCACCACGTTTAAAATTTAAAGTATCCTTTTTCATACGAAGTTCTATATGCATATCGCCATCGGAAAATGTAGAACTTAAACCTGGGTGGTTTCTTTTTTCGGTGCGTTTTACTACATAATCCTTTATTTTTAAAGGATAGTTTTCTTTTAATGTAAATTGATTTAGCGATTCTAAACGAACCATTCTAGGTGTTCCTTCTTTTAAAGGAAAACGTGCTTTACCTTCAGGAGTCTCTAAAAAAGGCAATAAAATATCATAATAAGCATCATTTCTCTTAAAATCATAAAAAGTATTATCAACTTTTAACCTATAACTGCTATGTTCAATTAATAAAAACAAACCTGCTTTTTTATAATAGACTTCAAAGTCTTCAATAGCCTTATCTTCTGAAAGTATAATATCTGTTGGTTTTATTGTATGTTGTTTTCCATCTAATACCCATGTGCAAATACCATAACCTGTTATTAAACCATTGGGATGAATTTCGGTATAATCTATATTAGGCACAAAATTTAAAGAATCTCCTTTAAAATTAAATTTATATGATTTACCACTAGAGAACATTAAAATGTTTTGGCTAATGGTATCTACCCAAACCGTTGGATTATCTCTTAATGTTTTAGAGGCTTGATAAACTTCGTATAGTTCAGTACCCGTATAGTCTTGTAAATAATTAAGTGTTTGCATAGTGGCTTGTGATTTCTTGGTTTGGGTAGATTTACAGGATAGTACAGCTAAACTGACAACTCCTATAATAATAAAAAACTTTTTCAAAATGTATATTTTTTAGATAGTGTGGCTTCGTAAGCTTTGGCTTCTCTTTTGCTCCGCTTAATTTTAGGTTCTTTATAGACCTTCATTAAAGCCTTTTCATCATCCTTTACAAAAGCATTAATTACCTGTTGTACATACGGTAGTATTTGAGGTTGCACTAGATTCTTAGTTTTCTTGATACAATCATCTATTTTTTTTCTATGCTCTTCTTGGTCTAATTCTTTATAAAGATGTTCCTCTTCATCATATAGAGTATCTACTCTATAAAACTTAGTATCGCCTAGTTTTTTTAAGCGATCCCATACCGAGCTTTTTATACCAATAGCGTCGTCTGGTATAATGGTATCCCAATCTTTAAGTAATAGTTTATTTATTAGTAAACTTACGGGTGTAAAATGGCTGTAAAGGTCAGCTTCTTGTATTCTGCCATATTCGTAAAGCATGTCTTTACGGGCACGTTTTAATTCTCTGCGTATTTTGCCTGTGCTATTTGTTTTTTCTTCTTTCCTTAAAAGGAAAAATTTAGAAAAGGCATTGCCCCAATCTTTAGCAACACTTTCATAGGTTTCCCAAAGCTCAAAATCGTTGGCTGTTGGTAAATTGTCTGTTTGGTTTCTCTTTTTTACCTTTTTTAGTTTTACACGTTGGTTGGCAATAAATTTTGGTATTAGTACTACGCCAGACTCGTCTATAGGTAAAATACGTTTTTGGTTATTATCTAAATAACCCGCAGGTACATCGCCTAATGTTTCAAAAAACTCCACACTATATTTAGACAGGCTTTGCTTTGGGTTACAAGCGTTGTCTAGCTCTGGTATATCGCCATCTTTGGCTGTAAAGTCTGGGCGGTCATTAGCAAAGGTAAATTGTATGGCTCGTTTTTTTAGGGTTTCAAACATTCCCAAAGCTTGTAAATGCTCATAGATACCCCTGTCTTTTCTACTTTTGTTATGCCTAAAATCGTAAATTTGAGAAAGCCTCGTTAAATATTTTACTACTTTACGGTCTTTTTTAGCAAAAATACCTTTCCAAAAACGTCCTTCTAAAAGATTGGCATTTACCTCGTAATAGTTTCTAATTTTATAAACAAAATCATCATGCTCACTACCTGTTAAATTGACGGGTTGGTGAGAGCCTAAACTTATAATATTAATGGGTACGGCATCCCATTTTAGCTCTGCCGCATAATGCAATACGCCTATAGCAAAACCAAAAGCACCAGTTGCTCCTTGGCTATGCCCAATTATAGAAACTGGTGTGTATAACGGGCTATAGGTTTCTATATGTGGGTCGTTTTCTTTTTTCTCATCTATTTCGCTTTTAGGTTTTATATCCCAAAACTCTTTTGCCCATACATAGCCTTGTGCAATGGCATGGTCTATTCTGTGCGAAGCACTAGATTCTAAACCGTGAGAGCCGTTAACATAGTAAATATCATCTTGGGCATTAAAATAGCTGGCATATAAATTGGCTGCTTTTTTGCCATTTTCTCGTGTATTCCAGTAGCCATAAAACAACTCTCTACGATCTTCTATAGCTTTGAGTTCTTTTTTAATTTCCCATTCAGCTTCTTCTGTTAAGTTGTGTTTTCTTTCTAAATGTTCTATTTGCTTTTCTGTTATAGCATCTTGGCTTTGCTCGTGTTGAGTGTATACATCTTCATCAGAATCCCTATCTTCTTCATCTATATTTTTACCATCAAATTTTCCGAAATGTGGATAGTCTGGGTCAATATCAAAAACAGCATTCATTGCGCCACCAATAGAATCACTATGGTAGCCGTTTACAAAAATTAGTTTTCCTTCAAATATAGGGATGGTTTTGGGCTCTACTTTTAGGGTAACGTGCTGAAAATCTTCCTGACCGTCAATATCTTTTATATATAGTGTTCTATTCATAATCTACTTGTTTTCAGTAACAAAACCATCTGGTAGCGTTTGTGGCTTTCGCTTTTTTAAATGGTCAATTTGCACCTCTTCTTGTAAAATGGCTTCTCCGTTTGCATCTATTTTGCCTTGTAGTGTAATTTCTTTTACGCCTTTTTGAATGTCGTTATCCTCTTGTTCTTTTACAACAATACTTATGCTTTCGCCAGCTTCATAATTTTCGGTCTTTACCCAAAGGCTTACTTTTTTATCACTTTTTGATTTAGCAATGTTTTCACTCAAATCTTCATTATACCATTTAATATTAAGTACTTTTTTATCATCAGGAGCAATACCATCTACGCTGCTAGGTTCTATTTCGGTAAGCTCTGCTATTTGTATATGGTCTGTAATTTTTATTTCGCTACCGCCATAACTACACATAATTGTAGAACTTTCTAGCAAAGCCATTTGGTCTTGTACTTGTACCTCGGCAGTGTTTTGCCAATCTTCAACTTTTATAACAGCTTGACAGGGTTGTGATTGGTATGGGCTCTTTTTGCAATTGCCTTCAAAAATTAAATTTTGTTTAGTTTTATCGGCTTCAGTAGCAAATGGTTTGTCTTGTAAAAGCACTTCATTTGAAGTAACTTTTAGCGTGCCTTCTGGTTTGGTACATAACTGACACTCTATTTTTGCGCCGTCGCATACATAATTTTCTGCCATTATTGTATTGGTATTTGGGTTATTTTATAGTCTATTTGTTTTTGATAATCTTTTCCGTAAGAAATTTTTATTTTTAGGTCTATGCTTTTAATAATTCCTGTTTTACTATCTAATGTATACTTACCATTGTATGTTTCTAGTGTAAGTGTATCATCTCCAAAACCGTTATTCTCTAAATGTTTTTCGATTTTAGTTTGAAAACTATTAGACCCCATCTTAGCACTTAATTTTAACTCCAATTCTTCTTCCTTATACATATAAGGAGTTCCTGTCCACTCTAATCGTTCAATAACTTCTAGAGGCATACTCTTTATTATTTTTAGCTGCTTTTTATTCCTGATAATAGACCTATCTTTAGAAAAACTACCATATTGATTATTCCAAAAAAGACCATATAATCTATACTGATTAAAGTCTGTTATAAGTTGCTTTTTATTCGTTATTTTTTTCTCTAATTGCTGTAAATAACGATTAACCGCTTTTCCTTTATAAGCTTGTTCTAGCTTCTTTTTTAATGCTTTCCAGTTCTCTAAAAGAAAGGTGTAGTTTTCTAAATCTGTAATTTCTCCTAAGTAGTTAATCTTAAAAATTAATTTGTTTGTTAGTGTTTGTATTTGTGCTATAAAGTCTTGCTGTTTTGTTTTAGAAGGGTCTAAACTGAAATTTTTTACCTGCGTTCTAACAGTAACTCCTATATGATTTTTTGCTATTCTGTTTTTATGGTTTATTTCAATTTTTTTTTCAATAAAATCTGAGTTGCTATTCTTGCCTTTTATTTCTGTTGTTTTTAATGTATACCTGTATTTTACATCTGTGTTTTTAGAGTGTTTTAATGTTATAGTATATGGAAATAAATATGCTGACATTTATTAATATTTATATGTTGACACATTTTGACCATCATTTGTAAAAGTTGTTGTCGCTTTAATAAGCCTATCTAAATCATCATATTCAAACTTTGAGGAAAGCTCAACTTCTTTCGTTTTAGGATTCGTAATTTCTTTTTTAATGAGACTTCCTTTTTTGTCATACTCTAAATTATAAATATCATTCTGCTTTAAAACCATATATTTTTCTGGCTTTTTATGGAATATTATCTTAAAAAAGCATTCATCTCCTTTATCTTCACGAAGTTTTTTAACTTGATTAAAGGCAGTAAATGTAAAAGATGTACGTTCTTCTTCGAGCCCTTTTCTAGTATACTTTATTTTTTTTAAAGAAGCATTCCCTCCTTCATTATAATTAATACTCAATAAATTTGATACTAAATTTTGCTCGTTGAATTGAAAGATGTTTTCGTTAGTTAAGATTTCATTTACAAAATGACTATACTGTAGTATTTCGGTTTTTGGATCATATTTTACTATAATTAACTCTATATCTTTGCCTATTTGTGTTTTCCTTTCTAAAGGATAGCCATTACTATCTCGTTTATCATGTATTAAAACTTTTTCGACTAGAGGTTGGGGATTAAGCGCATTTATTGAATCGAATTCTTTTTCAATACGTTCCATATCTCTTTCTGCATTAAAAGATTCTTCTTCTCCTGTTTCAGAATCATAAAAATAATCTTCTTCATTAATTCTAGTACCATACGCTATATAATTGTAAATAGTATACCCTTTCCCGTAACTGTCTAAATCACTATTAAGAATATCTTCTCTTTTATACATATAGCCTGTTTTTACTTTAGAGTCAGAAGAAACCATATCATTATAAGTATAGCCACTCATCCTAAAGTAACTATTCCGAATTATATCTTTACTCGTAAAGTATTCTATTTTTAGTTTTTCCTCATCTATCTTCTTTAATAACTGCTCTTTATCGTTATAACAATAAGTTATAGAGTCTTTCTTTTTACATTTTACAATATCAGGATCAGACCCATCAATTTTTTTTTCTTCTGTTTGAGATTGTGCTATAGTTGTCATAAATAAACTGATTAATATTATTTGTAATACTTTTTTCATTTAGTTGATTTTAACTGGAACTTTTATTATTGCTGTTGGTGTTGGTGGTTTTACTAAAATAATAGGTGATATTATAAATTCAATTTTAACAGCAACCTCTCTAGTTATTACTTCATCATCTGCTTGTAACAACTGCCATTGCCATTGCCAAAATGAAATACGTTTTTTAGGATTAGCAATCACAGTTCCTTTTTCATAAAATGTTATATTACCGCAACCATAAATTTTTGTTTGCTTATTACTGTTTGTACGTGCAAAATACACTGTCCCCGCAGGAGGATGTGCACCCTTACATTCAGTAAAGACGCTTTCGTCCCATTTGTGTTTTTGACTATAATCCATAATGTTTTCAGTACTCCCTCTTACAAAAAGATGTCTTGCGTTTGCATTACGCCTACTAAAATAAACACCTTTTTTTCCACTTGCAAAAAGATCAACAGTATGTTGAACTCTCCCTCCTGAAGCATTTATTTCATAATAATTAATTTTGTTCTTATAAGGGTATAAATTAAAAGTATGCGGTAAACCAAGTGTATGTGCCGTTTCGTGTATAAGCGTTTGTTTATTTGCAGTTTTAAAAACACTTGCCCACTTTCCTTTAGAAGATGTTTGGGTAGTTTCTACAGAGTCTGCAGCCCCATTTATTCGAGATGTTCCTACTGCATGCGAATAATCGTGCATAAATAGTAGAAACTGCTTTTTAGTTTCAAAAGGTGTTTTTACGCCTGCTGTATTAGCCTTAAAAGTGGCATAACTTACTGCTGTAATACTTGTGCCATTAGCTGTATTGTCTGCTGCTATTTTAGCAACATAAACTTTATATAAATATTGATTGTTAATATAACTATTATAGCCACTAACTCCACCTAAACTAGTATCTGTAGATACTTTGAGTCTATTTCCTCCATCATCTTTATCTATTGTATCTATAGAAAAAACACAAGTAATCATACCTTGCCCTAATCCTCTTCGCAATATTTTCTCTACTTCTGCTTGGCTTGCAAAAGCTCCAAATCTAGAATTAAAATGGTTATTACGTTGCTTAACTTTTACAATAGTAATATCTAAAAAAAAGTTTTCATCGTTTTTCATCATTCTAAGTTCCCCAACTTTTGTGCCATTAGCATCTATATTAATAGAACCATCAGCTTCTTTTGCCGTTAAACTATCTGTATGGTAAGCAATAATGCTAATATTTGCATCTGTCGGTTGTACACATTTAAGAGTTATTTCAACACTTCCTGAAGCTAAATCTGCTTTTTTTATTTCTTTAGGTGTTATTGTATAAGCATCTTCATAACCTGTTTCGGGGATTAAATGAATGATGTCATCATTGTTTCCAAATTGAGGATCAGTTGAAGGGGCTTCATTTCTTAATCCCAGACTTATTTTTACTTCTCTATCATATTTTAAAGCCATCCATGCTGGTAAATATTCTTTTCCATTTACAGTGGTTATACTTGCTCCTTGTTTATAGCCATTTTTAAGATTGCTTTCAGCAGTAACAAAATTATCTACACTACCATGACTTCTGTCATGCATTAATTTTGTTGTTTTAGTAGCAACATTAGTGTTTGGGTTTGAAATACTATTACTTACGTTATTAAAAATATAATTATATCGCCCTTTTCTATCGGTTAAAACATCGGTTTTCCCAAAATCGTAATGCTCGTCACCCAACCAATCAAAACCATATAATAAATCATCTTTGGATGCAGCGGTAGTGCCATTTATAGCTCCATCCATGTAGTCTTTCCATTTTGCGTGTCTTCTAAAATGAACCATAACTCGTGCAGAAGTTGTTGGCGGTTGTGGCGTTTCTTCTAATCCATTATTAACCACGGTGGGCAAACCCTCATTCGTCATTTTAGAGATAGCCTCATCTCCAGATAATAGCTCATCGTTTTTAAAAACATCATCAAAAAATTTCGCCATAATATTACCCTTTACTTATTTTAACATCTCCTTTTCCTTGAAACAAGGCTAGTCCAGCAGAAATAACTTTTGTGTCTCCTGATACTGAAACCATAGAACTCTCTCCAGCTACCTGATCTAATTTCCCTTTAACATTTTTAACATCATCTTCTTTTATTTTTTCAATACGATTGCCTATAGTGTTTTTTGAAGTCGCTTCAATTATTTCATTCTTATTGTTTCCTATGTTGACATCCATATTTTCGCTAACATTAATCACCATGTTTTCGGAATTTAAAGTCATTAATTTTGGTGCGGTAATCGTCGTATTTCCATCGGCATCCATAAAGATTTTATTTCCACTTGAGTCAAAGGCATTTAAACTTCCATCTCCATTTAAATGCACACTATTGCCGCTAGGTGCATTTACTTTAATACTTCCTTTGCCATCATCATCATTAAAAATGACTTCATTCCCGCTACGCGTAATAATGCTTTTAATTTTATTATCTACATCTCCACCTGCACCATTATTGGAATGAAATACCGCTCCAAGTACAAAAGGTCTCTCAGGGTTTGAGTATTTAAAGCCTACCATAACTTGGTCGCCAATTTCTGGGATAAATACATGCCCTCGATTTTGAGAATGATTATCGCTTGAACCTGCATCGGGCATAAGAATTCTCACCCAACTTGTAGTATCTTGATGCTTCTGCCAGTTCATCTGTACTTTAATTCTGCCCATACCTTTTGGGTCTTCGTTGGAGATTACTGTAGCTACTTGTGCGCTTGCTTTTGGTAGGTTTACTTTTGGCTCTGGTAATACAGTAATACCACTTGGGATAGCTTTAAAATGACAGTTGTAAACACCTTCGCCTGTGGCTTTGTGTTTTATTTCTATAATACGATATTCACCATAGTTCTTTACATCAAAACCTTTAATACCAAGGTTTAATGCTGATTTTACATTAATAATACTGCCTAGTTTTAAACCCTGCACATTACAGTTGGCTTGTAATACGTGGACATTGGCTACTGCCGCTGCCTGTTTATGCGCAATGTAGGTTTCTATTTCACTTTTATTGTTGGCCTGTGCATTGGTATGTGTTATGGCTGGTGTATTATATATTTCCAAACTGGAATTAAATGCAGACATTGAAAGCTCATTATGCCCATCTGATTCATTCTTGGCTTTTGACTCATATTTTGTATCTTCCGCAGCATTGTAACTAAATACTGTTGGGTTGGCGGGAGTGGTTTTAATGTTTAATGAAATATTAGAAAGTTCTCTACCATACTCCAAATGTATAGGCTCAGGAAATGGTAGTTTGCCTATTACAAGCTTAACACCATCGTTTACTACTACCATACCATGCGTTTTGGCTAGACGTAGTAAGAAGTTCCAATTCGATTCTTGGTATCTTGCTGTATATTCTAAACTGCCTTTATGCTCTGGTTGTATTTCGGCTTCTATGCCTGTTTCTTCTATAACATCTTTTACAATATTTTGTAGCGATTTGTTAAGCCACGACCTATTAGATGGTAGCCCGTTAAGTAATATGGATTTTGAAGCCCCTTTGATTTTAAAAACACCTTCGTGCCCTTGTTTATTCTTAATAGAAATATCAATAATTACAAAAAGAATTTCTACAGCACTCTCTAAACCAAATGTTACCACCATTGGTCTACCCAATAGTTCCTTAGCCTCGTCGATATTATGAGATCCCCTAGACTGTAGTTCTAAAATATCTACCTCTAAAGTACATTCTGCGTGATTTGATATAGATTCTTTGATTTTAATTTTTTGAAAATTCGGAAGACGAGTTCCATCTAGACTTATTCCTGTTACGTTTTGCATAAATTAAAGAGTATTAGTGTTTTTAATATGTTGAAAACAACACATCAATAAATAAACTTACAAAGTGCAACTTTTTTTTAAAAATAAAGCAAGGTTAAGCCTTACTTTTGGTAAGGTTAAGCCTTACTTTATTGTGGTAATAAAATGTAAGTAAATTAAGAGAAGAACGTATCATTTCAAATCAAACCCAATGCTATTTAACTTGTATACGCGGTCTTTAGAAAGCTTTCCTTCTCGATTTTGAGCTCTTTGATGACAAACCCATTTGGATAATGGTTTATTGAATTTGCTAATTGAATAGTGCTTGCCAACTTTTAAATAGTGTTTTAGCATTTCAAACTGTACCTGCCATTGTTCATCTAAAAAAATTCCATTCCATTTAAAATTAATGGTATTTAGTTTCTTAATTTTTTCTATAGATAGTTTACCTGCGTTTTTTAAATGTCTTTGATTTCCAACCCAAGTTGCTATTCCTATATGTTCAGAAAGTAATGGATATTTTTTATGAGTATCAAGATATTTTACCAGTTCATCTAATTTTTCATTCCATCGTTTTTGATAACAACTAACTTCTCCCCAATCAAAATTAATGGAATTAAGTGCTTTTATTTTAGTATTGGCGAGTTTACCTATTCTGTATTTTTTACGTTGTTTATAAATCCATTGGGATAAGTTTTTACTTATTTCTTCTGTAGGATTGGTATTAAAAAAAATTAGTTCGTTGAACTTATTAAACCACTGTTTTTCATGATGTTGAAAAATATATGCTCGCCATTCAAAATTAATATCATCTAATTTTTTTATTTGCTCTTCAGATAAGCCACCTTTTTTTCTTTTGACTCTTTGCCCTCTAACCCAATAGGCTAAACTCTTATTGTCGGCTTCTAATGGATAATAGTTCTGTTTTTTTATAAAACGCTTAAGTTTTTTATACTGCTTAAGCCATAACCCTTCCATCCAATACTTTTTTCCGTCCCAAACAAAACCAATACTCCCTAAACGTTCTTTTCGGTATTTACTTAATACATCTTTTTGGCTGATTTGTATTCCAATCCACGAATTCAATCGAGGGGATTCAGATTTCGTAGGATATCTATTATGCTTTTTTAAATATACTTTTAGCTCTTCACACTGCGCATCCCATTGTTGCTCAATAACATTTTTCCAAATAAAATTGTAGGCATCAAGAATTTCTTTTTCAAGCCAACCTAGAGAATCATACTTGTACTTTGTTCGTTGCATTGAAACCCATTTAGAAATGTGTTTATCATCATTGGTTAGTGGGTATCTTTTGTACTGGCGAATATGCTTTTGCAGTTTATCGAAGTTTAAAAGCCAGCTATCTCTAGGGCGTTTATCAAATTTTCTTAAATCGGGATTGGTTACAATATACTGCCAAATATTATCTGCTAGCTCTTTGAGTAAGTGCTTGTCTTGTTTTAATAATGGCTTTTTTTGTTGTTTTGACATAGAGTAACTTAAACATACTGAATTGGAATATAAAATTACAAAAAATAACCCAACCTCTAATTAAAGAAGTTGGGCATTCATCAACTCAAAAACCAACGGTGTTTAGAATCACCATTGATAGCATTAGCCATACATTTAGAAAAATCAAAAGCATTGACATTTCTTGACAAAAATGAGTCAATATAACTGCTCTTATTCGCTCCTGTGAAGAGATTATACAAGTTGAACATATTTATATCCCCATTATCATTTCTACAAAAACTATCGTCTAAATAATAGTCTTTAGCCACTGTAGAAATTTGCCCATCATTCAGTAATAATTCTGGAATTTGGGATTTTTCCTGTTTTGGTAAATAATGGTATAATCTGGCTCTACCTATAAGTTGAGCAAACTGCTTTTCAGTTAAATTCTGCTCTGATAACTGCTTCATTTCCTGCAAATGATTCTGAGCATTATAACCTTGAATTAAATCTAATATTTTAGACTGTAATTCTGTGTAGTTACCAACTCGCATTTCATCTTGATAACCATCTGTTGAAATACATAAGTTACAGCACACCATATTCTGAAAACCAATAAACACTTGAAATTTCTCAAATGTTTTCCTGTTATACAAGTTTTCTAAATTATAGCTTCTGACACCTCCAACTGTTAAGGCAACTTCATTACCATTAAT
>JARDVA010061529.1:0-10124 GCA_030265315.1 Mopalia swanii
GCTTCTAACTTCGGCTTCTTCAGAAAAATAAGTATAACTCATTCGATTCTGTAATTACAACAAAAGTCCTTATTTTGAGCGCTAGTGCCTCTTTAATTATATGTACTTACCAATCTGAACGGAGATTTTCGTGGAGTTTTAGCGGCAGCATAATGAATAACATTAGTTCACCAGAAAACAAACAGCAAAGAACCTTATATAACACGACTTAATTAAAACATGGAGGTATAGCATACGGAGTAACAACTCGCTGAATGGGACAGGCGACTGTGCTAAACTATCCTGCTGTTCTATTGAAAGCTGAATAGAGTTACCGGTGAGCTATTGCTTTGATGTTCACCGATCAGCTCTGACAAGAAAGAATCGTGAAGTATATATTCTCAGTTTTGTCAGCCGAAGACCAACACCTTATATGCGCAAAACAAATGCACCTAAGCTTACACACTATCGGGACGTAAAATACTCACATAAAAGTGACAAATAGTTTCGTAATTATAATGATTTTAAAATATTATTTCGTAAAAGATGTTTGACAGTTTTTGTCGGTTTACACATATTTCTGCATTAGAATGATTTCCCAAAATTTGCAAAATGTTTCTGACGTGCTACTAATGTTTGTTAATTGTTAAAGTATACACTATTTACCCCCTGGAGCTAATCGAACCTCCATTTGAACCAACCTAATTAGTATGAAAAGGATTATCACACCAGACATTGTTTTGTTTGTTGACATTAGGTATCATAGTTCAACACCTTATCAAACATACGCCACCGGATTTTAATCACCTTGACCATAAGGCGAATAATATCCCGTGAACCCATGTGTGCGCATGCGTGTATCGAGCGATTGGGCGCAAATCGTGTTCACTCGACGGGGAAGAATCCAACTGTAAGGCGTTTGGCGGAATTGATCATTGCACACTTTGAAGTGGCGGAGTTGTTACTCCTTCTGCTATACCTCCATGACTAGAAATAGGATTAACCTTAGTTCAACTTCAAAGATACAGGAAACTTAATGTATGTAAGAGTCAATAAGTGTCCTTGGGTTGTTTTTTTTTATATTAGAAAATATAACAAAAATTTAACTACTGTTAAACGTTAGCATTTTAAACTAAAATCAACACAGCAGGCCCTGAACTGAAATATACTACACTTATTAACTTGAATTAAACACTAAACGTGGCTTGCTCGTTTTCGCTCCCGCTTTTTTCCTTTTTGGCGAGCCATATTGCCCCCCCCCCCCCGCCCCCCCCCCTTTAGATCTGTCACTGTAATTTCGATTTTCTGTAAGTGTTTAAGTTTAAGGGTTTCTTGCGCTAGAAACAGTAACTATTTGTTAAGGTTGTGGTTTACATTTACCATATACAAGACTACTCATCCCAGTTGCCTTTTATATTAAAGCGGAAACGGCTATAGTTTAAGTATGTATAAAAATAGAGTATGTACGCAATGTGTATAGCTATTTAGCCTAGCTTAACGTGGAAATTAATGGTTTGTAGCCATCGTGAAACGAAAACGTTGCTTTAAATCAATAGGATTTCTCTTCAGCACTAACCTTACCGCAGCTAACTTCTGTTTCCTAAACTGTTAATTGCTTGATTCATTTATTTTACTTTTATGTCGCCGTATATACAACATTAATTGACAGAAACGACCGAATAAATGTTACCTAGTTTATTCCAATGGCAGATTAATCATCCGCCGGTGCTAAATAATGACAGATACATATAATCAGAACTCAGAACGTATATACTATACGCGTTTTATTGTAATTGCGTTAAAATTGTAATACTTACTAGGCTATATTCGCAAAAAGACACGCATTTCTCCAAAAAAAATTACAATCCGCATGATTGCGATAGAATATTTGTTCTGTAGTCCTCGGTAAACAAATTAAATTCAGTACTGTAAGGTAGTACTGGTGATAAGGATATAGCAGAATGAGTTGTTTAAAGTAAACAATATTAATGTTTATAATCAATTATATGTAAGACTTTCATTATTTACTTAGGTAGTTACTTTGGCACATTAATCCTCTTATTATAGGCCTACATGCAGCATGTTAGATATCTTATCTGTGGTTATGGTCCACACTGGTCACTAGAACATGTGACCGTGTTTATTTAACTACTTTATACTGGTATATAGCTTCTACCTCTCCTATGTTTTCTTTAGTCAATTTACACCTGATGACGAAACGGGCATATGTATCGAAACGTTGTGTTCTATCACAAAACAAGAAGTGAATATCCAGAAATTGTATAATTATGTTACCCCACTTCTAAATGTCGTTCAAAACTTATATATATATATATAAACATTTTAACGCTACTTGGCAACGGTACATCGGTATTCCCCAATTATGCAATGCTACTGTCTTTAAAGATTCCTTGAGTTTCATTCTATAGGAAAGCATATTAAGCTTTTCACCAAAAGCAATGGCAAGGTTATTAGAAATGAATTATCGATATCGATAAACTATTTATCGAAAATGCTAATAAAATCATATAATTCTTGTAATTCACGTTCTGTAACAACACCAACAAACTAGCAACTGAAGTACATGACGATTTGTTTACATCGAGTCCATAACAAACACGATGTGATGTGTTATAACGGGAAATTACATCCTTGGAATGGTTGTTGAACTTTTACTCTGCACCCTTATTGAGAGATGTTAACTCGAGACATTTGTCATTTTGGTGGCTCAAATAAAAACAAACCACAATCAATTCAAAATAATGATGACGGATATTACAGCTGGCTTGAATATATATTGCTGGGATTTGAATTATTCTATTACATTGTTAAAAGTTTAGTAAAACTGAAATGCCACTTTCTGATGTAGTGGCCACTGTCCCGCGCGTCGTCAGTGACTGGATAATGAACCCCTAAAATATGGGCTCAATGTCATTAAAACATGCTTTTGCATTGTCCCTTCTAAGAACACACCATTTTATCTAACTCAATGGTTTTGGTTAGATTATGATGGTTTCGCCACGAAACTGTTTAACCGACTGTGGCTGTGATTGTGCCATGCGCATAAACTTCCCTTTATTACTTTATACAAAAAAATGTAATTCTTTGTTTGCATTCGTAAGTTTCCATATCATCGTGAATAAATAAGCATTTCAAATTTAATGTATTTCACAATGCGACTGTGGGAACACCTATAGCATTTGTCAGCATTAAACAGACATGGTGTTTGTGATAGAGCTAACTGTTAGGCGGCATTATCAAGATATCCAAGAGTTTATACTAATCTGTCCCTAATGTGTGTCACTTAAAGAAGCTATACAAATAAAAAACGGATATAGCCCTACAAGCAAGCGATTCTGTCAAATATGGGGTTATAAAATAAGACAACTGTCTTTGATTACATGGCCTTAGTAATACAAAATAATGACAAAATCAAGAAAACCAACCAAGTAACCATTCAACCATTTCTAGGATAAAGCCAATACAATCAGCATATTTCATGTTATAAATTGGTCACAATAAGTTATTATCTGAAAACCACAATTATTGAGAATATTAAGATCATGGGAAAGTTTATAATAAAATTTCTGAGTATATAATAATATGTATGTAACTTTAAGAGTTGCTCTAATTATCGTGCACCTTCAAGAACAGAGTAACGGCCCATTATGTTAACTTTATCTGAGAGTCGCTTCAATTATCGTGCATCTTTAAGAACAGAGTGACGGCCCTGTATGTTAACTCTATCCGAGAGTCGCTTCAATTATCGTGCACCTTCAAGAACAGAGTGAGGGCCACTTATATTAACTTTATCCGAGAGTCGCTTCAATTATCGGGCATCTTCAAGAACAGAGTGAGGGCCACTTATATAAACTTTATCTGAGATTCGATTCAATTATCGTGCTCCTTCAAGAACAGAGTGACGGCCCATTATTTCTGAATATATAGTAAAAAGTATGTAACTTATCGAAGAGTCGCTCCAATTATCGTTCACCTTCAAAATCAGAGTGTCGGACCCTTATGTTAACTTTTTCCGAGAGTCGCACCAATTATCGTGCACTTTCAAAAACAGAGTGTCGGACCCTTATATGTTAACTTTTTCCGAGAGTCGCACCAATTATCGTGCACCTTCAAGAACAGAGTGACGGGCCCTTATTTAACTTGATCTGAGAATAGCTTCAATTATCGTTCACCTTCAAGAACAGAGTGACGGCTCCTTATGTTAACTTTATCCGAGAGTCGCTCAAATTATCGTGCACCATCAAGAACAAAGTGACGGCCCTGTATGTTAACTTTATCTGAGAGTCGTTTCAATTATCGTGCACCTTCAAGAACAGAGTGAGGGCCACTTATATTAACTTTATCTGAGATTCGATTCAATTATCGTGCTCCTTCAAGAACAGAGTGACGGCCCATTGTTTCTGAATATATAGTAAAAAGTATGTAACTTATCTGAGAGTCGCTCCAATTATCGTGCACCTTCAAAAACAGAGTGACGGCCTCTTATGTTTTCGTTCTAGCTGCAATGAGTGGAGAGGTAATGATGAAGTACCGGTTAAGATAGGTTAAAACCAGAGTATACTTGTCTACAGTGGCCCGATAATCACTCCAAGGCTACATGTATGTTTATCTCATTGTAAAGATAGATCAATATTAAACGTTTTTTCTGTATATTAAGTATGTTTTTTGATTAATTGAGTGATATTTGATTAGTTGATAGAAGTAGTTCTTGACACATATATGTACGTACCAGTTTAGTATTTAATACATTTTTCAAAGTTGTATCTCTGTAAGATTGTTTTTTGTTTTGTGTTGACTTACAAGGAATACGTGTGAAATGTGAAGCCGCTCGAGTCAGTGGATGCTCATTTGTACTTCCGTTAAGTGCATATATTATTTATCTGAGGTATCCTTTAATGTAGCTTAAGTGATCTATTAATCAGATTTATTATTTGTGTACTGGTCAATAAACAGGCCTTAATGCACACTTCGGTCACAACTATATCGGAATGACGAATCTTGAAATCGGACTACCTCATTAAGTGTGAGGACAGGGATCTTAAGTCAAGACTAATTGGTCAATTGAACAGGTTAACGACGTAAACACGTCCTTAAAACAGATATCCTAATGATGTATCAGGGGCTGT
This sequence comes from Mopalia swanii, assembly GCA_030265315.1. Lineage (NCBI taxonomy): Eukaryota > Metazoa > Mollusca > Polyplacophora > Chitonida > Mopaliidae > Mopalia > Mopalia swanii. Next base: position 5,127 of record JARDVA010061529.1, read on the forward strand.
TGAGAGGTAATGTTTGTCCATAAACGGAGTGCGTGTTACTCTTTGGCGTTTGAACGTCCACTCTAGCGTGTTCATTAGCAATTGGTATCAGTCAGACCAATATATATAATATAGAGGGTACATGTAATGTTTATATGAGAGCAACAGACGACAATAATGAGAGAATTGTATGTTTCCACTGTTGTACCTTTTTATATTTGAATAATAAAATCTCTGCTTTAACACGAAAACCCATGTGTGCTTATGTCTTTGTATTGCGTCTTGTAATTGTTCTATTTTGTCTTTCTTTGTCGTCAGTTGCGTCAAGGGGTATTTCCCTTATTTGGCGGACACATCGTCATATCAGTAACATAAGTATAACAAATAAAACAATAAACAAACAAACACGTGCTTTCTTTGTTACACTTGATTCACTATCGTACTCACGAACACCAGTATAATAGAACACGTGCACATACCAAGCTCTACTTTTGAAGAAACGCTGTCTGTGTTCACATTCGACGAACTGCTATCAACAGAATGTGTTGAAGATATACGTCTTCTAGGATGTTACCTCATTAAGGCTGACGTTAAACGTAATCAATATATAAAATATAAACATTTATTGTGTGTAATAATGCTCAGTATATAGCTGTATGCCTGAATTATGAAAAGGTTACTCTCAATGTTAATATTGTACTGTAATGTGATGAATATATGAAATTATATATTCCGATGAGCCGATGAGATAAAATAAATAAATAAATAAATAAATAAATCAACCAACCAACCAACCAACCACCCCACCAACCAACCAACCAATCAATCAATCAATCATTTGGCACGGTAAGTGGAGGGAAGGGGTAAACGAATAACGTCATTCACGTCATTAAAAAAGGTCTGATAATTTAACTTACAAAGACATCCTGTTTTTTGCCTTGCTGTTTCCAAATGGAAGTGAACTGGAATATAACGTAACAAAACAGAAGACGCGGATTTTCTCATTCAGTTTCGTTCGCACACAGCTATTAAGATGGGTTCGTAGCGCTATAAAGATGACCATCAAATACTTTTAGATGATCTCCCAACCGACATCGCCATCCGAATACTTATATGTAGAGGATATAATCGCACATCAAGTGTCCTTTGATTGCCGACCTATTCATTATTCGCCGATTTAATAGGTGCTATGTACCATGCAGTGCTTCTCATTTGACTGAAGCACAACGTGTATGTGATAATTATAAAACTTACTATTTTCCTTACGATTTTAAATTTACTTATACTCATTCAGAAACTATAAGTTTATGTAGTCTTTTTCTTCGGGTGCCATCAATTTTCACACTTTTTAATCGAGTTTTTTATTAAGCGTGAAACGACCAGTCAGGCCTCTTTTTATTCGTTGAATTATGATGGGTGCGTCATTAAATTTGTTAAGCGAATTAAATAAGAATATCGGATTTGGCCATGTTTATACTTGTTTGCGATCGATTTCAGCACAAAGCAAGCATGGTTTATGTGAAAAAGATAACTGTTGGACGCGCGGTTCCATAATTCATCGCAGTCTATTCTTGTCGTTTTCCCAGTGTGTGATCGTATGTGTCACTCATGAGATACAGTGTATAAACTCAAGGTAGATAAAATTCCATAAGCATTGGAAATCAGACGGTCTTGTTGGCAACAAACTCGGTAAAATGCGAGGTTATGAAATAAGATGATGTTTATTAGTTATGTACTGGCCAAGAAACATACCGTTTTGCCGGCTTTGGCCACAACTGTATCGTTATTACGAATCTGGAAGCTAGTGTTACTCATTAAATATCATATTAAACATGGACTGTGGGTAGATAGGGTGGTGGGTTAGTCTACTATCGCATTTTTGTTTCCTTATGCATGCTTTGTCAAGGCACGTTTAAAGATAGTAATATTGATTAAAAGAGAACATGCAGAGCGCTCTCAATAGTGATATGAATACAAAAAACACCATTTTGTCGGTTAGCTTACAGTGCTGGCAATTTTGGACCAGTAATAGTCACTGTAAAATCACATACATATTCTGAACTGCTATTACCCGTCACAGTCACGAACAGTATTATATGCATGTGAATGTTACACGATTGTGGTATGTCCATTAGAAGTGGTGCTTTGACGGAATGTAATAAAGATAAACATGATCCCGCGGCATGGCTCTTTCCTACACAGTAATGACATGTTGTTATTCGGTATGTTTACAAGAAGAGGCGGCGAATAATCGTTATTGTATAGCTCTGAAGATGGCCACTTAATGGCGATCCCTCCACCGAGAGTCTCAACCGAATTCTTTAACTGATATTGTGGTATACCAAGTGCACGTTTGATTGTTGATCTGCTGCTTCATCCAATATTTAATAAACATGCACTCAATAAAAGTCACGGCCCCTTGACCGATAAAACATGGTGGTCAACAAACGGCTGTTAATATGTTGTGATACATGTGCAATATATACCAGGTGTATTCACATACTCAGGCATGTGGATGAATTAATAAATCAACCAATGAATCAATAAATCAATCAATCGATCAGTCAAAGAAAACATATACTAACCATATACTAACAGACTAATGGCAAAACTAACTGTTTTTACGTTGTTGTTTTCCGCAGGTTGTGAACAATTTGCACACTTTTTAATCTAAAGCCATGCATAAAGCAAGGATTTTCTGCTCGCCGGGCTCTATTTGTCAGCATTAACCGGGACGTCTTTGTCTGTGAATCAGATAACTGTTGGGCTGCACGGTCAATAAATCCACCTGTTTATCTCCTCCGAAACTGTGATTGGCTCTTTCAATTTAGATAACTCAAAAAACACAAATAGGATATAATCCTACCAGCCTAAACAAACACGGTAAAATATGAAGTTATAGAACACCAACACGACTGATGAAGCACGCTATAAAATGAGCGTCTATTGATTTGGGGTTTTTCCCATTACAAGAATTATGACAATAAAAAAGAATCACAACCACCTCAAGCAGTTTCACGGTGAAACCATAATAAGGCGAAGATCACAATCATGTTTACAGCAATTGCACGCTGTGTGCCTTCCAATCTCGCCCTAAGACTAAAGGCACTATGTTTTGAGCGAAGTCCTGCTGTCTTTACAATAACTCTATAGAACGTTATTTATCCAACTCAGCGAAGCGCCTAACATTTTAATGTGAAATTGTTGTTTGAACTGTTGGATAACATGACCATCATATATGTGAAACACCATGAAGCATCTTAGCCATGAATCAATGAATGGACAAATTTATAGATGGATGGAAAGATGCACGAATGTACCAATAATTAATTTCTCTTTCCTATACTGTTATTAGTTATTATGAATTTTTACAAAACGAGACGGCGAAGAGTGGTTAGGAACATGATCACTAAATCCTGTCGGACGACCCTTCCGCCGACAAAGTGCACGTTGATTGTACATCTGTTTCTTTATCAAATATTAAACACGCACTCAATAAGAGTCACGCCTCCTTCACTGATAAAACATGGTGGTAATTAACAACCGTTAAGATACTATGTTACTTGTTCATTAAATATACAAGGGGCACATACCAATAGGCACATTAGCGGTGTTTACGTTTCTGTTTTTCGCAGGTTGTAAACAATTTACACACTTTTTAATCTAATTTGATTTAACAAGGACTTATGCTCTATAACAGCCATTTGTCAGCATTATTATAGCCGAGAAGTGTTTGTATGTGAAACATATAACAGCTTAACTTGGCGGCACCGTCAATAAATCCACATGTTTATCTCTTCCGAATCTGTGCTCGTTTCTTTCACTTAAGAAAACTAATACAACTAGATAGGATATAATCCTACTACCAGTTGTGCTGTGAGCAAGTCTTTCTGTCAAATATGAAGTTATAAATCACAAACCCGACGAATGAAGCATGGCAAAAAATGAGCTTTCTATTTATTTCGATTTTTTTTCTCCTCCTATCTCATTGTAACGCCAATATTAAAAATCCTATAGACTGCCAGCAGATTTAGGGGGAAACCGAAATAGCACGAAAAACATGTTTACAGCAATTGCACGCTGGGTGCCTTTCGATCTAGTTTTATGACTAAAGGCACTAGGTTCTGAGCGAAGTCCTGCTGTCTTTACAATAACTGTTATTTATACCACACAGTGAAGCGCCTAACTTTTTTTGTCTGTGAAAGTGTTGTTTTAACTGTTGGAGAACATGACAATCGTGTAAGTGAAACACCATGAAGAATCTTAGTGGTGAATGAATGAATGAATGAACGAGGGATTCATTGATTGAATCAATCAGTCAAAAAGCAAATCAGTCTTATGTTGTTAGGATGTTGATTATACAGCGTTAGTATCAAGTAAATTCAACAATTCATGAGTTGGCAGAACAGCAGTTTCTTCTGTGTAAAATGGTAGCATTGCGAGGATAGATATCGGGAGGCCTTACCTTGTTTGAATTATTTGGTGAGCTAGGATCACTTCAAATCTAGTGCTTTATTGGGGATCTGTATTGTGTTTGATTGAAAAAAGCTTTGTTTGGGACCTGCTGTGTGTTTTATTGAGTTATGTTTTATTTGGGATCAGCTTTGTGTTCTATTGAGTGACGCTTTATTCAAGATCTGTATTGCGTTTTATAGAGCGAAGTTTTTTGGATCTTCTGTGTTTCATTGAGTAACACTTTATTTGGGATCTGCTTTGTGTTTTATTGAGTAACACTTTATTTGGGATCTGCTTTGTGTTTTATTGAGTAACACTTTATTTGGGATCTGCTTTGTGTTTTATTGAGTAACACTTTATTTGGGATCTGCTTTGTGTTCTATTGAGTAACACTTTATTTGGGATCTGCTTTGTGTTTTATTGAGTAACGCTTTATTTGGCATCTGTGTTGTGTTTCATTGAGTAACACTTTATTTGGGATCTGCTTTGTGTTTTATTGAGTGACGTTTTATTTGGGATCTGTATTGTGTACTATTGAGTGACACTGCATTTGGGATCTGTATT
>JARDVA010061751.1:0-12137 GCA_030265315.1 Mopalia swanii
CTAAATGTGTTAAGCTTTCTTATACCTCACGTTTATTTTTACATCGGGCGACCGATGTCAAGCCGCTACTAACTTTGATGTTCTTCTTCTTCTTGTGGACAGATATCATCAACTCCTTATTAATTAGTAATTGTATATTAATAATAATACGTGTAGTTTGATGAGATAGACAACACTACTCAAGGTTAGATTACGTCAGAATATTTCACCTTTATGTAAGTGAGAGCGGACTGTAGCTAATTATTAGTGGTTAGGGCACTTGGCATTCAACACCAAGGCTGGCCTGGTTTAGTGTAGGTTTAATTACTAGGTTCAGTCAGGTAATCTTTAACATTCTCCGCTTCCATCATGTGTGACGTGTTGGTTTACTCGCCAAAAACCGGAGTTTTTTCTTCGGGCACTCCGGTTTCCTCCACGAAACGTTGGACTCCATCGTATTAAAGAAATACTCTGGAGTATGGCGTTGAGCAACAGGCAAATAAATAATTTTAAATAATACTCTAGAGAATGGCCTTCAGCAGAAAGCAAATAAATCAATAAATTAATAAATGGAATTGCCCTCAGTGCCCTTTCAGATAAAGATTCGTAACAGCACCAGTGTCACCTACGAAATGCATTGTATATACATTCATTGCATTACGGGTAGGTGCATGAAGGCACCCCTTTAACTGTTAAAAATGTCATACCTACCCGTAATGCAATAATTACGTCTATTATAGCTGCCACAACTGAGGGACCAGACTGAAGCTGGTTAGTGAGTGCCATAAAAGAATTAGATTATGTTTGATAATTTCATACATATAACATTTGTTAACTTGAATGTGATTCAATGTGTACTTGTACATCTTAGTGTTAACTGTGTTTAACATTCTCACCTCCTTGTAGAAGAGAGGTTTGGTCAAATCTGGTTGCCCCTCTGGAAAATGTCAGACATGCATGCGGCAATTTTGTTTTCAGGTGGCAACTAAACAGGTTTAACTTGTTTCAAATTATCAAACACAATCTAAAGTTTTATGGTGTTCACTTATTATTTATGCCCCACCCCCTCCCCCTTAATAAAATGTTCAAACTATGTGTAACTTCTCCGAATCATAGTTCAAATAAAGAACATACTGAGTCAACCGTTGTGATTGTGTGGGGACTACCTCTGTTAACTTTCTCTGAAATAAAACGGAAGCACTTTAGAGAAGACAGACCCGGAAAATGAAGATTGACGAGATCCCCAATAAATCAGCCCGCTACCATGCTAATGAGCGCAGAGGTCTGCCGTGGATTTGTTGGATCAATAATGGATGCCCCCATCCTGTGCTGGAATTGGATGATTTGCTTGTTTTTCCTTTGCGTCAGACTGAATTTCTCAACATCAGTTTAAGGCATAGGTGGGTGTTAATCTTAGCAATCCTTCTGTTGTAGTTCTTACACCAAAACGGACCAATGCGCCATATTGTGACTTAGAGCTCACCATACTGTATTTTCCGTCACACCGAACAGTCATCCGTGAACGTGAAGACGCTATTTACCACATCAACATAGCGGGTGTTCCGAAAAACGGAGCTTCTACTTTTCCTCAGTTTTTGTTGTTGTTGCTTATTTGGGGGAACGCGGACGGGGGGAGGGGAGGGGGGGGGGAGGGGGGTATTAGCGGGAGACTATCTCGAACTTGCAAATTTAAGTTTTGACAACGTCACCACCTGAAGCTAGATGGTATAATTCGGGTTTTGCACACAATACGTACAACAATACCCCGCCAGAGACATGTCTCTTGTTACATATGTCTTACTGAGTGATTTTATTGGCGTTACACACTAATACATCGACTCAACTGAGGACATTCGTCCTAGAATGTCCTGTCTGAATTGTTTTTGTCAGTAATGTGTATTTAGTTGCCAACATGATCTTACCACCTTATACCTCTACAGATCCACAGCCTTTAATTGCCAGAATCCATGGATACTAGTTCGAAATAATAAACTAATTGTTTCACTTGGAAACGGTTGGAATGTTAATTTCCAGAAAATATGAAACAGTTCAGAAATGGTAAAATCTCTACGTACATTGCCTTTAACTATATAGCTTAATTGTAAGATTACTATAATAGAAACGGTCGTATACGATAAGGTTCTCCCATGTTTCCATGTTATACGTACATGTACCTAATTACTATACTCTATAAGCGTTGTATAATAAACTATTACCCCTTTCACGAGACAAGCTATACTTAAGTAGACCTAATTAATGGGACGTCACTAGAGACAATCACCAAGCCATACAGAATTTCTAACTTTGCTTCACCGTTGTACATATATGATTTATCGAACGAGAGCAGACGATGGCGATCTCATGGGATTACCAGCTGAGTATAATCAATCTCCTTCGTCTAGTGGAATTCCAATTCTGTAGAATAGTCGGATTTATATCTGAGGGGGCTTACGTTAAAACGAATTTGACCATAGTTCATGCATTGAGCAACTTATAATGTGATTTTTATTGAAACGATAGCGTTGTCCGTGAAGATTAAGTTTTGGTCGTTGATCACATTTCTTCAAAAGAGAGAAAGATGAAGACAAAAATCTTATTTCGCTTGTTGTTAACGTTATGTTTTTCATCTATTTGTTGTTCTCTGTCCTAGTTTGGAACGAACAATATGTTTCTCATTTTTAACTGCAGATTTCTCGTTTGTAATGTACATTCACTCATTATTAACAATATATTTTCCATAAAATAACGCCATCGGGCTCAACATTGGTGAAGAAAATTGAAAAAAAAAGAAAAGGAAACATTAGATTTTGATTAACCCACACCTATATCAACAGAGAGTGACAAACAAATAAAACTAGAGGCATCCTTTTCGAGCATTAAAAGAACATTCATTTGCGACATAGAGTTAACTGTTATGCGGCATCTTCACTGACATGGTCCCAAAACGAGGAGGCGGAAATGTGTATTGTTACAGCGGTTTCCTAAAGCGAATCTGGCGGTGACGTACGTATTCTTAATGAATAGAAGTTATGCGATGTAATACCGGAAACAGAATTCATTTACATTTTCGAATGAACTGGTAGGTGATTAGCTATAATTCGGCTGAGGACGGAGTTGTCATTCAATATGAATATGGTTGGTGACGTAGAGTAATGGAAGTATGAATGTGGATAATTAAGCTTTTTTAAGTTAGACATTTTCCCAACATTAATAAAAGTTTTCTATTCTGATAAAAGTAACAACAGTGTTTGATTGGTTTGTTACTTATGTTGTCGGTAGTGTAAGTGATAACCTTACCAAGTCTACCTCTCACTAGAGCAACGGTAATGGTTCTAAAACACAATTGTGCGTTATCCTGGATACAAGATGATGAGATCTGACAGCGTTCCGGCCATCATTCATCTAAAGAAACCAAATTAATGAAAAAATTGTTTGTATTTTCGGATTAAAAAAAGAATTTCTAGTGAAGGTTTCTGATGCCTTGGAAATGGAATGTATACTGTTAACACAACTGTATTCACCACTATTCTACAGAGGACATGGGAGTGATGTTATATTACTATACCCTGCTGTTAATTATGGTACACTACAGGTACATGTGGTTTCTTTGTCCTGAAATGAATTATTTTCTCCCCGTACCTCAAGTCTTAGCGTATTCTCGACTTCCATTGTCGACATCAAACCAATACTGCCCCTTGATATTCTCGCTACCAATAACTCACAATAAACAAGTATTTTCTGAACACATTTTTCAGTTAAAGAGCTTGCGAAGTGCAACAGAAATATTTTTAACAGTGCCAACTCAGTGTTGGGCTCGGTTATACGTAAGTTTTTATTATTAAGATCAGTAACAAAGCAATTAAGATCAACACAGGCCATCACAAGACAAAATACAAAGACGTTTCCAATAGATCAGCTTTCTATTGCCTTTGAACTGTGAGAACACCAGGGCAACAGCAAGCTGAAGACGCTCTGTTCTACGCTTAACGCTACAATGTGGTTCCTTGGGAGTAATGCTTTCTTCTGTTCTGAACTAATGTTTGTTTGATTGGGGTTTAACGTCGTACTCAAGGGTATTTCACTTATATGACGACGGATTGTCCACTTAACAATGTTCCTGGCCTAATTACGGTGGAACCAGGAAGAAACCTCGTAAAAACCACCCCCGCGATGGCCGGAGCCACATCGTGTGACTCACTCATATACCTGAGGGTCGACAGACCTGAACTTATGAAACCTTATATTCGTATAGGTAACATTTAAAATGTTTTCGTTAGAAGACGTGTGGAAGGTATTCAATGTTCGAGAAAAAATATTTGTGTAACGTTAAAACCACATTGACGAAAGCAACCTTACTGGGTCCCTTGCCTCGGATAATCGTTATTGATGGATATGACAGCGACTGGCTCACGTCTCTACATCCGGCTCCCATTGTCCGCTGAGAAGGAGTAATATCCGGTGAAAGCAATTGAACGTATACAGACCTCAGAGACTGTTATGTCTGTTGATTAGATCGTTTCCAGCTGACTCTTTTACCACAACTGCAGTACATCAACTCAGCATGGACGCAATTCAGACTCAAATAACACCCATCTATCAACTTGAACAAATTCCTGCCATTGCTTTGTGCCAATTGACTAGCTAGTTTATCTTTTAGATATATGCCATCGATCCTCTCATTTGTTTAATATTTTCGACGAAGCTGATGCCAAAATAACATATCCGTGAAGAAAAAATGAATAGGCCTTCGTCTAATTCTACGAACATTTGTATTTCAAGTATACCTTTGTCCATAAAGCTCTTCGTGTATTTTATTTAAATTTCACTGGGCTGTAAGAAGCCAATGAAGTACACAATGGAAACTGATAGATCCATGCTTATAAATGGACACCAGAACAACTCAGAGGCCAGACGGTAGTAACTAGAATTGACAATGTGTCAGGACAAACCCGATAATGCTGTACGCTAATCTGGAATATCCCGTAATTCTTTACGTTTTGCAATGGCGTCAACTAAGCTGTACTATCCTTCAATAAGTTTGTACATAGCTTACAGATACACAGAGCTGTCGTTTGGTCATCGACCAGTTTTTACAGACACTTTTTGTTTAGATAATCGGAACGTTTTGTCCCGCCACGAATAAGATAAGAATCTCAGACTGGCGGGGTGATGATACACGATTTATCCACAATTAATTAAGTTCAGCACGATTTTTAAATATTCTACAAATACCTCGCTTCCACGGTGGCACCACGTCCCACTGACGTGTTCCAAGTTAAAATACGATTTTCACCTAATGTGGTCACGACGCCATTGCAAAGGTGAATAATTGAAAACTAAGACCGTGATCTATCCCGCTGCAAACAGCATCTTTTCTACATGGAAACGATGGTCAAGCCTATGTGTTTTTTTTGTCCTAGAATGAATTATCTTCTCCCGGAACCTCAAACCTCTGTGGAATCTTGACTTCTGTCGACCTCAAACCAATACTGCCCATTGATATTCTCGCTACAAACAAGTCACAATATAGGCCCTACAAGTACTTTCTGAAAACATTTTTAGTTCTAGAGCTCTAGAATAGCCACAAATATATTTGTACAGTTCCAACTCAGTTCTGCGCTCGGCTACATACGAGTTGTCAGCTTTCCCCCCGGATTACAGATGGGAGAATGCATGGGTTGTCGTCAATACTACAAGTCGATGTGCATCATACAATGACGTATTCAAACCCTTTGCTCTCTCACATATTATCATTTGATTTGGATTCTTCTTTATTTAGTTATAAAATCAAATACGTTGAAAAACATTGAAAGAACACAAATTATATATTTTCTATCGAAACAAAACCAAGTTGTGTTTAATATAAAGCAAAACATAGACGCAGCTTCCCAACGACAGATTGACCAGTCGTTTCGTTGGGTAATATAATACGACACGGATGTGTGTAATGTGTGTAATTTTAAATAAAAACAAGGAAAATAAAAATGGACAATACCTAAAATGATGAAAAAAAGATTGAGAAAATGTTCACTCTGTACTGATTGACAAAACGGATATATTAACATAGATGCAATATATGAAGATAAGCTGTCTTAGTGCGTATATTTATGCGAAAAAGATATGGGAAAATATTTTAGAACACATTTCCTTATGATTGTCTTGAAAAGTGTTGCTGTCCATTGTTTGAAGCACAGCGCCGTGAGATCAATCTTCAACATTTGTATTCGGAGATAAAATCCGATCGATCAATCGATCAACCTACATAGAGATAAACATTCGTTTCCTGTCATTGACGACCTTCGATCGACATCATTTAGCCTTTTTTTGGTTAAATGATATGATATCATATCTTAACTGCGGTTGGTTGGAGGGAGCTTCATGTTGCCCTGGTGCTCTCAGAGCTAAAGGGGAACAGGAAGCCGATCTGTTTGTGGTGTCTGTATTGCGTCCTGTTATAGTCCTGTATTTGTGCCGTCCTGTCTTCGCTTGTTACCAGTGGTGTCGATGGTGGTTTCTTTCACCCATTTGGCTGGCCCGTCGTCATATAAGTGAAATACCCTGGAGTACGACGTTAAACCCAAATCAAACAAACAAACAAACATACACGAGCTGTGGTTTAATTGATGCGGCTCTCAAATACAGTGATGTTTAAGACCAACAGGATCTCGTCCACTCAGACGTGGAAACCGGATGTAAGACTAGACCGACGCGTTTCTTGCATAAGCGATTCCAATACCAAACCATACACATTGCATGTCCAGACTCTCTAAATACCCCAAACAGCGTTGCCTAAATTAGCTTGGGTGGAAGACAATAGCCTATTTAAAAGCATGTATATACATCCATACAACAGCTCATGTGTTTAGGAATTGGTAAAGAGGTGATCCAGGAACCCTTACTCCATGCAGTGGGCAGCATCATATCGCTCTTTGGTTCGTTTGTTTCGTACTCCGTGTTAATTCATTTAAATCGTGATTTTGCTTTGCCGGTGTATGCTGCAAAGCTGAGTGGAAACCTTGTAAAAACGCCTACGCGATAACGGGAGGGCTTATCTTTTATATTTCCGGTTAAGAGACGTCCTCAAGTCTAGTACATAGAAGTGGGTTAAGCAGTCCAATGGGCAATCCACCGAGCCACTGCACTGCAGCTTGACGTTTGATTTGCAAATTGGAAAAACAAAGTATTTCATTCCCAAATTGCCCAAATGGTTGATACCTAGAAAACTTATAAAAATAATTCAATGTCCACTGGACGATTTTCAATTTGTTTCATTAAAACAATCCGCGAACTTATTGAGATATTGGGGTTCAAACATGTGACATGTATTAGCACATACAGCTCAGTGATAGCGAGCGACGTCACCAGAGGAAAACAACACGTGACTAGTATCTATAAAACATCGCCGCCATTTTTTCATTCTCCAGATTTTTTCAAAACTGTTCAGTCTTAGCAACGCATCGTGTATCTCCGATACGGACTCGGCATTATACGACTCGGATATTTCAGAAGGGAATTTCCCCTGATTACGTCACAGCTTGAATAACTTATTTGCAAAGCTGCAAGTTTGTAAGTGAATAAAAAAATATCTACGATTCGGAAAAACACGGGATATTTTTTTAAAATTAGTTGGCAATATTATTTTTTTAATTGAGCTACTTTAAATCTGATTTAAAACCCATTTGGGAAGACCTTTAATGGGAAAGATTAGGGATATGTTTAATAACAAAATGGTGAACGTTCTTAAATTAAACTTAAGGCTAGACAGTGTGCTATCTATTCAATATTATGTATGCAAAAGGATATAATCTGAGAAACGATTATCTGATTGGTAAGCCTCTTACGCCATCTGTTGCGGACTGTTAAGCTACTCTCTGGCGTGATCATTCAATGATCATCAAAGTTGCACTTAGACATTTGTGTAATTTCATAAAATGGATATCAGAAAAAAATGCAAGGTAAAAATAGAATATACGTGGGCTATAAACACTGTTGAGGTTAATGACTGCATCGTCTCGGGATAACAAATATGGATTGTTGAAATTCCATCATATATTTCACTAACAAAAGATGTTTTAAGACAAAATAATGCTAAGCCCTATGCCCAAACGGCTGAGTTGAACCACACAGCCCATGCCGTATATCGATCGTCCAAAGTGTGTGAATAGTTACCTCTCTGACGGCTCATATAAATGGACTACTTTACATTAAACGCCTTCACGATTTTAGCTGTCAAAGACTACATTAACAGTTCATATTTTCCCATCAAGTCTGAATAATGTCCGATTATACCTGGCGCAGAGCCCGTTAAATTCAAAGCGGTCTTCCGGACTAAGTCGCTTCGGGAATACATGTAATAAAGCATCGATTTTTTTTTAAAAGAAGCCTTTGGAGTTCGGTGTCGACTTAAAATCATGTTTTATGGAATACAGCTCAAACTCAATTAATTTTATTTTTAGATGTAACTAAAAATTAATACGAGGAAAAACAAAACGCTGCTCAGACAAGCAGCACAAAAGATGGTTCGCAATTGATGCGTGTATTTGACGAACAGTCAAAGACAAACGTGACAGAATCTATACCCTAATCTTGATTTGTTTGATTGGGGTTTAACGCAGTATCTAATGTTAGTTCACTCACATGACAACGTGCCTGTCCATCCGGTGAAGAAAAGCCACCGGTAAAAGAAACACAAATACACACACAGGAGAATCACAAGACAAAATACAAACCCATTACAAAAATAATGTTCAAGCCACTGTCGTCTATTGCGAATTTTAGGACAGTTAAGGTCGCCCTAAAATAAACTCGTCCACCTCAACTGTCCTCAAACCAATACTGCCTGCCCTTGATATTCTCGCTACCAACAACTGCCAATATACAAGTATTTCCTGAAGACATTTTTAGTTCCAGAGCTCTGGAGTGCAACAGGTATATTGTTTACAGTTCCAACTCCGTGTTGGACTGGGCTACATGCGAGTTGTTATTATAATCAGTACCAAACCAATTACCATCAGTTATTGTTTTTCAGCTTGTCGGTGTTTCCCCTGGACTACATATTAGAGAATGTATGAATAGTCGTCTCTACTTCAAGTCGATGTCCAAATTAGAATGTTGTATTCAAACCCCTAACACATGTTCTCTTTTACAGTTCCACTTGGTAGTGATTCCTTTCTATTTAGTAATAAAATCAAACTCGATGAAAAACATTTTAAAAAACTAGCATTATAGATTTGCTGTCGAAACAATCTCAAGTTTTGTTTAATATAGACAGAGACACAGCTTGCCAGCGGCAGATGTCCGTTCGTGAGGTAATATAATACGACAAGCATATGTGTCATGAACAAGGGGGAAAAAAATGGAAAATACCTAATATGATATTTGTCGCTGAGTACAAGACAAGACTGAGAAAATGTTAACTCTGTATTTAGGGGGATTAACAACCCTTCCAAATTGAGTGGATTGAAAAAATAGATATGTATTTACATAGACGCAATAAATGTAGATAAGCTGTCTAATTGCCGAACAATTTATTCGAAAAAAGATATGGGAAAATGTTTTAGAACACGTTTGATTATGATCGTCTTGAATAGTGTTGCTGTCCATTGTTTGAAGCACAGCGCCGTAAGACCATGCAGTGTTGTAAATTTGTATTCGGAGTTAAAATCCGATCGATCAATCAATCAACCTTCATGGAGATAAATAAACATTCTTTTCGTGTCATTGACGACCTTCGATCGACATATCATTTAGCCTCTGTCAGTATGCAAACTAACTATTGTTATCTGACCAAACAACCCTTTTACCTTGTTGTAAGGAACAACATGTTTTCATTGGAAGAGATGCGATAGACGTAGTTTTATCAATAGCACTTTAACTCTACAGCGACGAGCTGTGGTTTGATTGATGCGGATCTCAAATACAGTGATGTTTAAGACCAACAGGATCTCGTCCATTCAGACGTGGAAACCGGATGTAAGACTGTAGACCGACGCGTTTCTTGCATAAGCGATTCCAATACCAAACCATACACATTGCTTGTCCAGACTCTCTAAATACCCCAAACAGCGTTGCCCAAATTAGCTTGGGTGGGAAGACAATAGACAATTTAAACGCATGTATAGACATCTATACAACAGCTCATATGTTAAGGAATTGGTTAAGAGGTGATCCAGGAACCCTTATTCCATACAGTGGGCAGCATCATATCGCTCTTTGATTCGTTTGTTTCGTACTCCGTGTTAATTCATTTAAATCGTGATTTTGCTTTGCCGGTGTATGCTGCAAAGCTGAGTAGAAACCTTGTAAAAACGCCTACGCGATAACGGGAGGGCTTATCTTTTATATTTCAGGTTAAGAGACGTCCTCAAGTCTAGTACATAGAAGAGGATTAAGCAGTCCAGTGGACAATTCACCAAGCCACTGCACTACCATTTGATTTTGATTTGCGTGCTCAAAAACGGCTTAGTGGGAAAGATGGGGCATAGTGGTAATAACTAAATGGTGAACGATCTTAAATTAAAGGGGAGATAGTGTTATCTATTCATCGATATGTATGCAAAAGGAAATCATCTGAGAAACTATTATCTTACTTATAAGCGTGTAAAGCCACATTTTGCAGACTGTTTAGCTTCTCTGAGGCGTGATCATTCAATGAGGAAAGTGATCATTCACAGGACTACTTTAACATTTGTGTAATTTCATAAGGAATGGACATCAGAAAAAATTACACGGTACAAATAAAATATGCGATGGCTATAAACACTGTTGAGCTTAATGATTTATCGTCTGGGGATAATTTAACAAATAGCTAGGCATCGTTGAAATTCAATCATAAATTTTACTAACAAAAGGTAGTTTAGACGAAATAATACTAAGCCCTATGATCCGAACGCCTGAGTTGTTCCGCAGATTCCTTGCCGTGCATCGATCGTCCAAAATGTGTGAATAGTTTCCTCACTCTGGCGGCTCATATAAATGGTATACTTTACATTAAACGCCTTAACGATTTAAGCTGTCAAAGTCCACATTAACAGTTAATATTTTTCCATCAAGTTTGAATAATATCCGATTATACATAGCTCAGACCCCATTAAATAGAAAGCGGTCTTCCGGACTAAGTCGCTTCGGGAATACATGTCATGGTGCATCGATTTTAAAAAAAGAAGCGTTTGAAGTACGGTGTCAGGGAAGACTTGTAATGTAATGTTTAATGGAATACAGCTCAAACTCAATTAATTTTATTTTTAGATGTAACTATATGTTACATACGAGAAAAAAAGAAAAAGGAAATCTACTCAGACAAACAACACAAAATACAGTTTACATTTGATACAAGTATTTGACGTACATTCAAAGACAAACGTTACAGAATCTATACCCTAATCTTGATTTGTTTGATTGGGGTTTAACGCAGTACTTAATGTTAGTTCACTCACATGACCACGTGCCAATCCATCGGGTGAAGAAAAGCCGCCGGCAAAAACAAACAAAAATACACACACAGGACAATCACAGGACAAAATACAAACCCATTACAAAAAGATCGGCTTTCTGTTGCCTCTTAAATGTGAGAGCACCAGGGCAACAAGAAGCTGAAGACAATATCTTGTACGCTTAACGTATATTATTGTGGTTCCTGACGAATTACATTTCACTGGTCCGTAAGCAACAACATGAAGCCAGTGAAAGACGCTACGAAAATAGAGTGATCCGAGTTCATCATGACACCAACACTCAGGGGTCAGACTGTAGTTAGTAAACTAGACTTGACAATGTGTCAGGAAAAATCCGGTAACGCTGTAAGCTAATCCCGAACATTCCGTAATTCTCTTCGTTTTTACATGGCATCAACTAGCTGTACTATCCTTCAATAAGTTTGTATATAGCTTACAAATGCACAGAGCTCTTGGGGCGATTCGCCATCGAACATTTTTTACAGACACGTCTAGATAATCGGAACTTCAATAACCAGTCATTCTAAACATTATTCGTGGACCTACCTGCGGATATTCCAGCTGTAAGGTATCAACGAGCCATCTTGTCTGGTTTCCGGTATTTTGAAAGCCAGCTTTCAGCGCGTAGTGATACTCGTCGCATCACAGCGTGGATGGACTTCACAATTGTAAACAACAACACGTGTTTGAGCTATATCGGTTATT
>JARDVA010061972.1:0-12134 GCA_030265315.1 Mopalia swanii
ATAGGGGAAGGGCACGACATAAAGCTATGTTGAGCTATTACTTTTTCCATGTGTTTTCTGTAGTCTTTTGATCCTACTTTGATCAAACGCTATCGGATTACCTGTATGTGCTGATTACGAATCAGTGATTACACGCGCCTAACACAGGTATTTTGTTACTCCTTTCATCGTAAATTTGTTGCCAGCCTGTTCAGTGTTATCCTCAAATAGTTTATTGTGCATCGAGAATCAGATTGTACTAATCCGAGGGTTAGGAAATTCCAGCGATTAAACGAGGCAATGTTCAGCCGATCAACATCTACCCACTTTGCTGTTGATTTATGTAGTGTAAACTGTAATAACAGGGAGAAATAATCTCTATTGAACAGAGGTTGATATCAAGCCTATAATCATAGGGATCTATTCATCACCAAGGATAGGCTACTTACTTGATTTAACCCCACTTATCCTTAAGCACTTCCACCACGAGTCTTAAGCTGAACTCTGAATAGGTATTGAAAATATACCAGGCTGTATGAATCAATGTGTGGTGAATGGTGTTATAGAAATTATGATTTAATTCTACCTCACACGACTTGAACAGCTGGTTGTTTACTAAGCTTTGACAGATCGTATTTAATACATACTTATAGAGACCGATGTCGTCTGATTTGAAACAACCTACTATTGCAAGCCGATTTGTTTTTGTACGTAAGAATACTTTCAGTGTACACATGTGCCTCTGTGAAGAATCTGTACGTATCTTTAATTTCGTAAGTATTTATGGAAATGCAATTTCCTCTGAAAATTCTTGTCATGTTTTCTCACAACATATAAGCTTATCACCGACATCAGTTTTTGTAGTCATTATTTCTCACACATTTCCTCCTTTGCCATTGTGAATCAACTCAACATGTACATATGTGTTTATTTAAGTGATGAAAACGAGAAAGTGAGAACTGGTTGGTGACTCGCCAGATGTTAAGGTGCATAGCTGAAATATACGATAACATCACTGTCTTTTTATATGAAGCCGCATTTTTAAACGATCATAAAGAAACATGCATTCCTATCATAACTATTCATTTCGGCCATGTGGTCAGTGTCGGTGGTGTACTGAAGTGTATGGACTATACTTTAATTGACTCCGTATTGTTAATAACATTTTGAACTCTTTCACTTAAGTTACCATGAATACGATCATATAAGTTTCATATATACATTCCGGTATATTATATTCCGTATGTTAATTCAAAATGTCTCTTTATATTTTTCCTTAAAGAAAGTAAACTGATTTATTCTGAAGTATAAAGGTATTTGTGGATTATTTATGAGCTGTGTAAGTTAGTGTTGGAAGGGTTTGACTGTCCTTTATTAACTAACAATCCACACTTTAGCGCCAGCAATAATGAATCCAGGACTCTATTCATTGAGAACGAAGTGTGCCAGCCTTTATACACCTCTCTATGAGTCGGTAAGATTAAAGGCAACTCGATTCGGAGTAATAATGACACACCTTCGGAGTGTGGAAACTATGTTTACATTTCATAATGTGTTACAATGATTTAGTTAGTCGAGATGTTAAACACCACTTTGGTAGGTATATTTTTCACTCGGGTTCTTAATGTAGTATATAATTCGTATTGGGTGGTCTTGAGAGAGCAATAAATTTACGGCATACTTTAATTGAGGTGAAAATCTGTGAATTGAACACACCTTATATTCAGCTATATTCTCGTCCAAAAATAGGTATTTTGGTCAACAGACAGAATTGTAGACATTTTTCTCAACAGGTTAAAGTTAAAAGGGTTTAATTAATTCCACTCCTAGATTTTTGGATTACTTGTGCTGGTTTAATATAAACAATTAACCTTGAAAACCAACATTTGTATTAGAATATTTTAATATTGATCTTTCTATGATAAATTCGAAAGATTTCCCCGGAATTAGCAATAGCAAGTAATGTGATCTTTGATTAAAGTGAATATTTTACTATTACTGTTTTTATTTGTCTATTAAGTAAGTTAATCCTTAAATAATAACAAGGATATTTCGTTTGTAGAACTTAAATTTTAGCATGATATTTGAATTGATGTTAAGGAATTAATTGGCTTTCTTATTGAAGATAACAATGAATGTTGCTCGTTTAACGTGAACATTACATACATACTTATTACTATATCTGTATAAGATATCTCTGAGTAAAGCAGGCACAATGGTGCAATGATCTCTATGGGTAAAGCATTCAGGTTAAATGTTTATGTGATTTTAGTGGTAATTTTCCTGGAGGGATGCACATGACTTGTTCGGACAAATTCATCGACACTACTGCTCTATTGATACACCCACAGGCGCCTCCGCCCCGTACTGTGCACTGCCATGTAAAGTGCGCTATGCTCAATTGGAACATGTGGTCTAGATGACCATAGATACATAATAATAGGGCCACTAAAGATAGAAATCTATCAAAGAATATTGGACGGTCACATTTTGTACATTTACGTGGGCCTTTTCTTGGTGGGAATAATTTGATAGGCTAGGGCAGTCATTCGCTCTGGTATAATATACAAGTACACCCTTAACTGATCATAGAGAGGGAAGCAATTTGCCTAGTTTTATTAAGGCGTTATGCATGCTCGGCATATTATGTTTGGTGTTAAGTTATTGCGTCAAAGGGTAAAAATCCACGAGTAAGTGTATAAATTCCCCAGATAATGAAGTGATAATGAGGGTATTTGGTGGGATTTCTCTGGATTGTAAGCCGTTAGTGATGCATGGTTCAGTGTTCCTTATTAAAGCTGTATATTAGAGGCATATGCAAGCTGCCCAAAGCCCGTTCATCACGTAGGTGGCACATAAAGAGTTCCGATTTATAAAGGTACTGATCCCCTTTAAGTCTTGGTAAATCCTTCACCTGACTGTCGTGACACACTGCAATAAGTTAACATTGCCTAAATGAAGTCCGGAACTCCATTAAATATGATTTTGGTGGCTTGTTAGCCGAAGCCAGCGGACGTCTGAAGTGACTTAGAAAACTGAGCGACGGTAAACCTTGAGTCAGCATGGACAAGGGCTATAATAGTTAGCTGTAATTAAGACAGACATACCTGCACTGATTACCCAGGTGAGAAGATCTCTGAGGGATTAGTCTATAAAACCCCGCTTAACTTAAGAACTTCTTCAAACAGGCTGATAAATATTTATTTTCTGTCTATTTGCAGAGTGTCCAAGGGTTTCTGTTGACCGTCGATCTAGCTGACTTTACCAGCCTGTACATGAGAGCCAGAGGAAGCTAAGGTGTCACTTACAAGGCTATGACCTGGCAATGAGCTTCAGCGAGGACGATCTTAATCAGCAGAGGATGAGATTTCGGATCAATCTATTTCACTACTTCTAAGTCGGATTTAACCATCGATGACGGAAACTGCGATGATGTTTTTTTTACGCATATGTATTCTGTGTACAGCATTATTGTGTATCAATGGACAGTCGTATACAATTATTGTAGCGGAAGAGGAACCGGCTAATACATTTGTTGGCAATGTTCAGAATGATCCACAATATCTCACTGCACTAGAAGCGGCGGACAAAACAAACCTTAAATTTATGTTTTTCGGACAAAAGAGTCCCCTTGTAAGGAATTTCCGAATTGAAGACATCTCCGGTGCTATTTATACAACACAGAGGCTGGATAGAGAATACCTATGTCCTGAACTTATTGACTGTTTCCTTGATTTAGACGTTGCTGTCTACTCAGAAGCCGTGTTTAAAATTTTCAAAGTTAAAATTGTGATAGAGGATGTGAACGATAACTCGCCTGAATTCCCTGAGCAGGAAGTGACAATTAACGTGCCCGAATCAGTGCCCTTAAACTTTAGTGTTCCTCTAAGTGGAGCTAGAGATGCCGATACTGGGGAGAATAATGGTGTAATGAACTATGAAATCATTCCATTTAATGCCCAATTTGGTGTCAGTGTTATTCATAACCTTGATGGCGCACCAGAGGTCGGAGTGGTTATTCTTAAAAAACTGGACAGAGAAGTGAGATCCTCCTATAAGGTGGAAATAATCGCTAAAGATGGCGGAACCCCTCAAAAGACCGGGACGGTTACTGTTACCATTCTGGTCAGCGATGTTAACGACCACGCCCCCGTCTTTACACAATCTATGTACAATATCACCATAGAAGAAAACATACCGAAAAATACGCCTATTACACAAGTTTTAGCACAAGACCTAGATACAGGATTAAACGGTCTGATAAAATACAGATACAGTAGCCTTACATTTTCCAAATACTCAGATTTGTTTGCCATCAACGACACAACGGGAGGGGTTCGAGTTATTGGGAATGTGGATTATGAAAAGACAAAAGGTAAGCTATTTCGTTTGGTTGTGGAGGCTGTTGACCAAGCTTTGCAGCCCAGATCTTCTCAAGCTTTGGTTATGGTTACTCTGACTGATGTAAATGACAATGCGCCTCGTATTGAGTATAACTTCCTACCTGAAGGCGAGCGAGCGACTATTTCAGAGAATGCACGTGTTAATGACTTTGTGGCTCACATCTCTGCTGTCGATTTGGACAGTGGCATAAACGCTCAAGTAGACTGTAGAATTAGTGGCTCTGTATTTAAGTTAGAACGACTTTATGATAACGAATTTCAAGTGTCCCTGAATTCTAAACTTGATCGTGAGTTAACTTCCGAGTACAATGTTTCAGTCAGTTGTGAAGACAAAGGAAGTCCTTCTTTTCAAGTAGTAAGTTACTTTATTGTTAGTGTTAGTGACGAAAACGACAATTCACCAGAATTCAAACTGCCCTCGTATGTTGTACCAGTAAAGGAAAGCGCCAAAGTTGGTGAGGGGATTCTGCAGATAAGTGCTGTAGACAAGGATGTGGGTCGAAATGGTGAACTATCCTACGAGGTTTTTGGTGCAAACAGTTCCCACTTCAGGATAGATCCGTCTAATGGGATGTTGTTTATAAGAGAACAAGTAGACTATGAAGCCACGTCTGAGATGACAGTGATAGTTAGAGCTGGAGACGCTGGTCTTCCACCCAGATATAGCAATGTTACCGTAGTGATCAAGATCTCAGATGTCAATGACGAAAAGCCCAAGTTTAACCAAACATCTTACAGGTTTAACGTATCAGAGGAGCAGCCCTCTGGAGCGGTTGTTGGACAAGTTTTGGCTTCTGATCCTGATCAAGGTCTAGGCGGGCAATTAGAATACTTCTTACGAGAAACTCCCGAATCCAAGGGAATGTTTCTTATCTCAGTGGATGATGGTGTGATCAGAACGACCCGGGAGATTGATAGAGAAACCACGCCTGTCATTCATTTCTTTGTGGTGGCCATCGACAAGGGAGACAATCCTTTGACAGCAACGGTTGGTGTTACGGTTGACGTGAAAGATATAAATGACAATTCTCCCACTGTGCGTGTCCCTTTTGTTGCTAATGGATCATTCCCAGTTTACACAACTCAACCTGCAGATTCACCCTTCATACAAGTGGGTGCAACTGATCCGGATAAAGGTGAGAATGGATCTTTGGCCTACATGATTGAAGCAGGAGATCGTCATAGTATATTTTATATGGACCCGGACAACGGGGACATTTATCTAAAGTTGAATAAGTCTGAAAAGAAAGAAATATCTTTGCGTGAAGATGTGAGTTTGTTAATATCTGTAAGAGATTTGGGATCTCCGCAGAGAGTTACATTGAAACGACTAAATCTGACAGTAATTCCCGCCAATGCATCACGTGTGCCCCCTAAAAAACAGGAAGGAGTCCCCAGCAATTACATCATCGTCATTGCAGTTATCTGTGCCACCACGCTCATCTCTGTCATTATCATTGCTATCATTTTTATCATCAGACGGAGAAATCTTCGCGACACAGCTGAAACAAGCACAGATAGCACGGAAAAATTCTCCAAAAATAACTCTCAAAATGTGAACAAAGAGAGCAATGGATCAAATTCTGGAAAACAATTAACTAAAAATAACCATGTGAATGGTAAAACTAAGAAAGGAGTAAATTTTGTGATTGAGAACGATATGAGTTTACTGGGTGACGAATCATCAACGGATCCTCCTGGCAAAATGCCCCTTCGTCAAACAGCTCCCCATCATGACGTCATAAGAGGACAGCAACCTATTGGGGTAAGCTAACTATTTTCTGTTTTTGCTTCTTTGTAGTCTGTACTGTCTGTGATTACAAATGCTGTACTAATTGTGATAGCCAGGCGTGTGTTTTGAGTTTGACTAACATTCGTTCCAGTGCAAAAATCTTAGTGCCATATGTGCAAGGTATACACCAATACGTTTCCCTGCATTCTATTTTATTTATTATCTTAACATTGCATTGCGTTTATACTCCCATTATCATTCTTCCAGACGCCCACCTCTCTCAATCTAATTTGGATGGACGAGAAAGCGGATATAAATCGACCACCAATAGATGGCGGTTTATCATTTAATGTCATTTCACCTAACAAAATACCCCAAAGCGCTAAAGTGTGGCTGCATGACCCACGGGTAAGTTGATTAAATGGCGATATTGTTTAAACTTTAAATGAAATAATTGAAATATTGATGATATAATTGACGACTTTAGTCAGCTTCATGAAACAAATATGGCATTTTATGGTGCATGGCTATATGGCTAGGATAGTCTAACACATTTTATTATAGGATAGTTTTGGGGCTGTGCTAGCTGCTTGGTGCCTTTGGATAGATAGTTTAGTTGTGCTCAATGCTTACTGTTCTGTCAGGGGCACAGACACTTGTATTCCAGCTGGCAACTGCCCGTCCTCGATTGACGTACCAAGGCTTATAGTATCTATTAGAAAGATCGAAAATGGAGTTGCTGAAAATGTGAAAATAAAGTTATTTGAGCAATAAAATAAATAAAGTAATACTTGCCTGGTATAATTAACACATTCTCCTTTAAAATCTGTTGTCGTTTAGTGACACTAACAATCGGTTATGTTGCTTTCGTTATAGACTCATGGTCGCACGGCTCATAGTGACATCTTTCGCATGCAGCTGGAAGCTCTGTAAGCACGTCGCCACGACTTTGGTTTTATAATTTAGTTTAACAGTTTAGAAAAAGACAACGTATTTGAAACGAGAATGTGCTAAATACTCCAGGCGATTACTCAATTTTTGTTAAATTCGCTTTATTTATCGATTTTCCCGAACTCCCTTACCGATCTTCTCCCATTGAATACAATTTACTTATATCGGCTTAACCGGAACGAGGGCTACCCGTGATACAAGTGTCTGTGGCCAGGAGTGTTCTAATGTTACGCGCTTACCATTTAGCTTAAAGGAGCAGTTCCTTATACTTTATTCGGGGATTTTGATAATGTGCATCGTGTTGCTTTGTGCAATATCTTCAGGAATTAATTATATTCATCTGCAAGACCGACCGTAAGTGCAGTTTGTAAAATGTAACTCTCAAATAATATACACAATTAACTACCTGCCTATGCCAGTTTAAAATAAATGAATCTTAAAGAAGATATTAAGCTTGCTACCACTATGCATAAATTACTACCAATATAAAAGCAAAACGATTAATAAGTTTTCAATAGCAGACTGGCATATATCCACCTATATCCAACTTTTCAGGTTTTTACGGAAATTTAACAAAAAATGACCGAAGTCCGCAAACACAAAACGTAAAGCGTCTAACGGTCAAATAAATGGCATTGTGGTCATTGACCAATTAGACATACATATATAAACCAACAGGACTTCACAATAATGATGTTTATAAACATTGTGTCCAATTCTGTAAAAAAACAAAACATAACAAAACAAGAATTGTGAATATCGGACATGTTGTTGTCCTTCAAGAAGCTAAAGCTTTAAACCCTTTTAAAACATCGGTTTCCGAATAAAGATCTCAGCGTCTTCAAAATATCTGTACCTGTACATTAGAGTAGAATTAAACATATTGACAAGAATTATCCATAACTGGTAAATAAACTTGACATATCACACGAGATGTGGCCAATACAGTAACAATTAGAAACAAATTGAGAAGAGTGCAGATTTATATTTATTGTGGTCAGGGTGATGGTGTGTTGGATGGGACACGGAGGCCCGATGATGAGACGAGTACTGTGTCTGGAGAGACGGCTACGAGTGACAGCGGGCGAGGAGGAAGCGAGGAGGACAGCCACAGCCGGCACCATTATTCCATGGATGATCAAGGTATATATCCGCCAGTGTAGGACTAATTACTAAACCAAACTAGACATGGTTGAACACAATATCAGTAAATCATACATTCAAGTTCTGCATACTCAGCTATTCAATGTCGTAGTAGCGAGGAAGAGAAGGGAAGGTGGGGTGTTTGAGCTTTACGCCTGCGCATCTATTCGTTGTGCTTGCGGTCTAGTTTGTAGATGTTAAATATGGTCACTAATAGAAAACACATGTCATATCGCCCATTACTTAACATTGCACGGATTTAATAAATTTGCCCTTTGAAATGGTAACCTTTCTTCTCTTAACCATTTAATTAACTGTTTTAACATTGCACGCAATCAACTTTTTTTTTACAACTAATGAAATTCCTCGGAAGTGTCCATTTTGTGTCCAACGTTTTTGATAATGAGTGTAAATATTTTATCATGACCAGTGCATCTCCTATCTGATCAAAACATACACGGTTAAAACCATTAGAGTAGTAGTTAAACAACAAATGAAAAGCTATTGGCAAGAAATAACATATCCTTTTTACCAAATATTTTGGTGATACTAATACAAAGTTTTTATATATATATTTTAACACAAGAACCATCACTTCATTTCGTCTTAACATTCATGTAGTTTAAATTAAACTGGCATTTAAGGTTTGGTACTAGTCTATCCGATATCTCTGATAGTCTATCTAGTGATGGAGTATTCTTTTCCCTTATTTTCTACAGCTTTCTCCCCTCACTACGTGTGATCGGGCAGTCAAACATTCGGTGAGTTTTACGCGTTATAATCACTAACATTCACTCTAACTAACAAATGTGGTGGCGGAAGAATTCCTTTGACAAGTAATGTTCCCCTTTATTAACCCGGAGTGTGTTAACTTTACCAAGCAGTGCGTGTTTGTCGGTGTTTTACACAGCATTGAACATCTGACGAGGTTCACGCCAGTCCATTACGAGCTGCTAAACTCAATCCCATCTGCTTGCTTGCCTTAATTAATACTGAGAAGACGAAAGTTTGAAATTAGCCGGTGCTGAATGACAAGTGGCAGTGTAGGGTTTGTATTGGCTGATGTATGTCTGTGCTGAACAGTTTGTATTTTGTTTAGAGTGGGGTTGTGGAAAAAAGCAATGCTATATGTTCAGTGTATTCTCGAATTGTATCCCAAGCCTCGTCATGTTTCACAAAGTTGAGTGGCCCGGATGTGAAAGTGTTGATGGAAATCGCCTCCTTAACTAGAGAGCTTTTCTCATGTCAAATAACAACAGTCTAATGAGACCTCATCTCTTATCACATGACTCAACTTACTCGTCGTAAACTTGATGGCGAGGCCCTGGTACATAATGAAAGCGACAGCTCTCAAATAGCCATGCCTGTAACATTTGCATGTCAATATGATGCATGAGTTTCAACATTGTTTGGATGCGTTTGTGTTACGATGACAACCCGAATACATCTTTTGTTGAATAACATAGGATAGTATTAGTCTGTTGTATTTTAGTACGTATTTGTTGCCAGGAAAGTAATATTTGATTTACAGATAATACAAATCATGAATTAAAACAATATGGAAGCGCGAAGAAACCGAACTACTCTTGAATTGTTCAGTGTCACAGTACATTTAGTTTTAGTTTGGTTAGTCCTTTAATCTACCAATCAATAAATCGACCAAATAATTGTTTATTTGACCTTTCATTTCAGTCAGTTTGGTGGATTCAATGATGTTTGACGCTGTGTTCAGATGGACAAATGGATTTGTTCATTAATCACTTCATTATTCAGTGATGAAAATTAATATGAAAGCATTTGGGTTTAATTTCAGTCGGATTCCCTACAGATTCCTTGAAGGTCTTTAGTAAAGAAGGGGAGTATGTGGATATGCAGAGATCAGCCCTGTCATACATGGCGGGTCTGAAAACAGAGAGTCTGAATCACACGTTACCTGAACATTACAACAACATCATCAAAGGTTCAGCTCATAGTCACACAGATCCCAGCTTCATCCCGACCTCAATGGAGTACAGACCCCAACAACAAGATTACACCAAAATGTTGCCGATTAACACCGCGGATCCAGTGACGTCACTTCCCCCCCCAATACCTCCGCGATATAGACGCTTACCAAATAGTGCTGACAAAAATAAACGTTCAAACTGCGGAATGCATGAAGCTGTTGTTAAGATAAATGTGAGTAAAATATGTCGCTCAGGTGGTCGGACAGGAAATTTTAATGACAGTCTAGTGCCCGATAGTGATCTAACGACATGCGATGATAGTGACAGTGCTACAACAACGTCAGGTAGTTACACTGTTGACGATTTGTCTGACTGTGACAGTCGGGGATTTGAGACAGCTAATGTGTAGTTATAATTGCATTGTTCATTTAGTAATGGATGCATTCCTTTACAAAATGGTATGCAAAGAAAGAGACATTGTTATATTGGAGTTTTTTCTCATGTGCCAAAGTATACCCTCAAATGGTCAAATAGATTTTTGATCGAGGCAGCATTGTATTTAGCCATTTCATGACATTGTAAATAATCATAATAAAATCATCTCACTAAGTGCCACTGTAAATAACAAATCTTATATATCATTGAGGGGAAATTCCTGGTTACAATGTGTTCTTCAACTGGAAATGTACATGAAAGATTGAATAGATGTACTGATTTTTTGTTTTGTTTAAGGTACAAAAAATTATCGTTTTTGTAGAAATCCAATGTCTACAAAGGAATACTTAAGATTGGCGCTAAGTTTTATATATATTTAGATAATTCTTTTAAGTCTTATTTAAATATAATTCGTTCCAATTACAGGTATGACTTTGGAATAAATGAATCGATTAATTTGATTTGTTGTTTGCTATCTATGTTAAACCCAACCCAACCCAACCCAACCCAACCCAACCCACCACACCACACCACACCACACCCAACCAACCACACCCAACCAACCACACCCAACCAACCAACCAACCAACCAACCAACGAACGAACCAACCAACCAACGAACCAACGAACGAACGAATCACTTACTCAATATAAAATGAATCGATCAACTGATGAATAAATCGACCGAATATTTATTTTTCACGCAATTGCCCATTTGCCACACAGAGTTAACTAAAATACCCATCCTCTGTTAACACAAAAATAACATTTTATATCAATGAAATAGCTATCTTAAAGTCAACGAACCAAAAGCCTTTGTCCGTTTATAAGAGCACATATATTTGGTTCACGTCCTTTAGGTGTTACGGCAACGCCCGCCACAGGACCGAAACAAGGGAGGAGACGGCGGTCATGTCGGAGTTATGTCCCCTTATTGGAAAAAGTCACATGTAGTCACAGGCACTTGTATCTATGCCAACCAATTGAAAGTCTGGGTTAACTGTCTATAATGGAGGAGAAGATAGGAAATCCAGATACACAACAACAATAAAGCAAACTTAAACAAAAGTTTGTACTCGCTCGAGATATTTAACACATTCAATTTCCAAGAAGGAGAGTCTTGCAGGCATGTGACTCCTAGAACGCGTTCGCGCGAGTCACCCGGGCTTCTCCGAGTCAGCCCAGGCGTCCCCTTTTCCGTTCTTGCCTATTACCCGGGTCAACTCGGGTGTGCCGCTTCTTCGTTCGCGCGTCTAGTGTCGTCACACTCGGGCCACCACCCAGTTCCCTAGCAGGCTAAGCCACTGGAATCACGTGACCATCATGGCAGACAACGCAGAAAAAAACAACTAACAGTCTGTTCTTTTAATTTTAATAACCCTGGTGTGTCAATAAGGCCACAAACAGCTACTATGCACTGAAATATATTCATTATTTATTTTAAAGACACAAGCCATTCTGATGCATTTGTGACCGCCGGGATTCTTGTTAAGGGGGGTATGCCCTAGGTACCGCACACTCAAGACCGAACTCAGTAAATTGTTG
>JARDVA010062083.1:0-22090 GCA_030265315.1 Mopalia swanii
TAAAATAGTCCCTGTCTTTAGTTTGCATTGAGAAACAAGCCATTGGATCAATCAGTTGTCCATTGGACTGCTGAATCCCCTACATGTATGGTATACTGCTCAAGGGGCCAAAGTCAGCCCAATGTGTGGTTCTACTCAAGATGTCAAGGTCCTCCATTGTGTGATACTTCTCAAAAGGTCAAGGTCGACTCCATATCTGGTACTGCTCAAGAGGTCAAGGTCACCCCCAAGTGACACTCTTCAAGAGGATAAGGTCACCTCCATGTGCATGGTACTGCTCAAGAGGTCAAGGTCACCTCCACGTGTGATACTGGTCAAGAGGACAAGGTCACCTCCATGTGTGATACTGCTCAGGAGGTCAAGGTCACCTCCACGTGTGATACTGCTCAAGAGGACAAGGTCACCTCCATGTGTGGTACTGCTCAAAGTTTCAAGGTCAAAGTTTAATCCGTGCTAGCAAAGAGTTGTTTTCTATTGACAGCGGGGAGTGGAGTTTAAGATGTTTCTTTTTCCGTTCGCCACCAATTTTCCAACAATAAGTTAGATACATTCCAATGAAACTTAAATAAATCTAACAAACAGTTGTGGGTTTTTTTGTCAAGTATTGATACCGTTAAAGTAAAACCGAAAGTTGTATTCCGGACTTGATTCTTTTTTATCAATTCCACGAATCTGTCAATAGGTGTGAAGATTTTACTGAATGAGAAGCAATTCGATTTTGGTTAGATGTGAAAAGATCTTGTGTTTGATCTGCTTTTAGGAGCACTAACAATTTATTATGTATTTTTGTTTGAATTCGCCGTAAACCTTCCTTCATTTCTACCAGTGAAGACTATTCAATCGTGTGCCCTTCAACCTTGCACAGAAAAGTTCTCAATTCTTTAATCAATTATAGACTCTCCTGTTGCAACATAAACTGTAATGAAATACCGATACTGCTACAACCGATGCTATTATAACTTTTAGCTGATAATGTAATAACTGTTATGACTGATGCTGTAATAATATACCAACCAATCAATCAATAAATAAATCAATCTATCAATCAGTCAATGACCCGAATAACTAGCATTGTTAATGTTTGTATCACGGGATCTTTAGCTACATTCATTTTGGTTAAAAATCAATGTTACTACATTTTCGGTGAAAATTTAGTACAGTGTTAAAACACTTTCAGTCAAAGTTGTCACAATATCGGCTGACTTTTATTACAGTATCAGTTGTTGTTACAATATCGGTTGATCTCATTACATTTTCTGTTATTGTTACAATATCGGTTGATTTTTTTCTCTCCAGTATTTGTTTAAACA
This sequence comes from Mopalia swanii, assembly GCA_030265315.1. Classification (NCBI taxonomy): domain Eukaryota; kingdom Metazoa; phylum Mollusca; class Polyplacophora; order Chitonida; family Mopaliidae; genus Mopalia; species Mopalia swanii. The sequence goes on from JARDVA010062083.1 coordinate 1,311, forward strand.
GTTAAACTTTATTCGTGTTAATACAGTATCGTTTGTTGCTACCTTATCGATATTTTACTGCAGTGTCAGTTGTTACATTATCCGTAATTTATAACAGTAACTGTCACAACAGTTCCTGGTGAAATGCAAGTCACATAATAACTTGGTAGACAGGTTTCCTTTCTGCGTAGATCCATAACATCCAATAAATAGCTGACCAAGGAGCGTTTAAACATACTATTAATCTTAGTGTGTGTTTGGGATGTGCAACTTATGAATTGTATGGACCGCACGTCTCTAATGAAGATCTATAGAACACATTAAATCGAGCCAGAGCTTCTAAATGTGCATGCATTCCGTTTGACCACGATACACGTCTGTGTCATTTGTCTGCGGAGATTCCAAGGACTAAATATAGCTAAAGATTTCAAGGACTAAATATAGCTTAAGATTTTAAGGACTAAATATAGCTAATGATTTCAAGGACTAAATATAGCTTAAGATTTCAAGGACTAAATATAGCTAATGATTTCAAGGACTAAATATAGCTAAAGATTTCAAGGACTAAATATAGCTTAAGATTTCAAGGACTAAATATAGCTTAAGATTTCAAGGACTAAATATAGCTAAAGATTTCAAGGACTAAATATAGCTTAAGATTTCAAGGACTAAATATAGCTAATGATTTCAAGGACTAAATATAGCTAAAGATTTCAGAGCTAAATATAGCTAAACTTTTGATGTGTGTTTATGTAACACAACTTGTAGCGGTTAAATCCAAAATGAACACATCGTGTGTGACAGTTCCTTGTCCCACCACCCATCCACCTGTGGTGTTCATGGGGAGTTTTGTACTAAGCCAAACTATTCAAGAATACGGTTATTCTGCTAAAACATAGCCACCCGGAACTCTGAGGGTATTAGTCGTCAAGCTATTCACCGTGGGTCTCAGCTGACGAACGTGATCCCAGTAAAAGGTAATTGATCATAAAAGATAATATCAGGCTAAAGGTGATGGAGAACGTGCTCAAGTCAAAAGAGAAGAAAACAGTAGAGTGGTGTATGCTATTAATTCACTTGTAGAAACGCTAAATACCTCTCCGTAACTCTGAGATTCAACATGTGTATCCGCAGTCACACGTCACTACTACAATAATGCCCATTACACTTTGCGGCATAATTTGATTTTTTTTTTGGTTTGATGGGACAGGCAGCTCTTACGGAGAGAGTCTCGCCGCATTTGAGGCATAAAGGTTACATAGCTGACAGATATATACACTGTATGAGATTTACAGCCAACATGACGTAACAGATTAGTTCGAAAAGCTCCGAATGTTAGCTTTAAGTTTAACCTTTCTGTTTTTGTGTCAGCCATCTACGTTGTACAGATAAATGTCAGTCGTTCTCATTTCTACCAGTCTTAAGTTGTGAACTTCCCAATTATCCCGTCCATCTGTTTAACTCATCTTCTAGCAGGGTATACAAAAGGGTCTAAACAGGACTAACAAGTTCGGAACAACACCTCTCTCGGATACGTGCTGGCTTTGTGGCCAATCTTCAAACGATAATTGGACAGGAGAACAGACCGTCAGTTGTTCACCCATAGAGTAGACTTGATGAGCGTTGGTGTATGTTTACAACTGTGGTCAAAATGCTATATGATTGAAATATATTGAATTTGGTTAGAATACAAACTCCGAAGCCATATTTTAATATACTCTATTTCATCTTCTTCTGCGGATGAACCGCGCATCTGCTAACCCGCAGGCCTTTACCAGCTTAGATCCTGTGACTGTAAACCCCTGAATAAAACTAGATAAGACTTTCGCTTCGCAATACAGTTAATCTATTAAATCGTATAGGTTTGTTAATTCCTGTATACATCCTAATCTATTTCTGATGCTGGTTGTCAATTAGAATCATTAGCTGGTTAGTATCGTGTCCATAATTAATAACAGATATTTCAATTGGACGTATAAGACAAGTCTGGACATAGCGTAGATGTGTATTCAGAATTGGTGAAGTGATTACAGAATATAAAAAAAAGTCTGAAAGAGTTTAGAGGTATGGTATTGAGTATATGTGATCGAGGGCAGCGGGGTGTATATTCCGTCACATCGGTATCCAGATCATTGTTCACTGTCAGGCCAGCTATGTATATATAAAGCACACCCCCTAAATAAATCCACTATTCAACGAGATGCCCATAATTCAAAAGGCTGTCGTACCAATGCATATTATAAAAGTTTATGTTTGATGTTCTGGGACAGGTAGAAAAGTTATGTAGGTCATCCAGCATGCTAGCATGAGTTTGAAGAGAATACATTCTGTGTTAACCTGGCCAATGTAACAAGCCTAGCAAAGAAGTGGAGAGAAGCGGTCTAACTGGTCCCCAGTGATAACCAGTCTATTTCTGACAGGACTCTATTGAGCATATCAATCGCCTTCATACAGAGTTAGGTGCACGATCGGCTTTTCACGCATTTTCTCGCGTTACTTGCCACGTACATGTACAGGCAGTTGGCCAACGTGTTTTCTTGTCACGTGATAACCTAGAATAAACGATAATAAAACCAATAGTCCACCGTAGAACACACATGGATCTGTCAGAAAACTAAACTCCTGTAGACTACAGATTCATCTAAACTTCACCTCAGCAGTTCTGTAGCCTCGAAGAAGTGGGCGGAAATGGGGAGCGGAACACTGGGAAAGTTAATAAAATATAATATGTATATTCATTCGTGAGTTGTAATGCAGTGGCAACAATAATGGTGGATAGATTTGTTGGTACAAAAAAAACCAATATTTTTTACTGTTATTTTAGCAACATAATTCATTTTCGATAAACACGTTAGTATAAGTTTCTGCACCTGGCAAGATTGCAACTGCAGAGGTAATTTCTCAAAAAGCGTAAAACTGTTTCTTGTCCTAGGCATCATTCCACTTTAGATGATTAATAAAGTAATACAAACGTGATTTATGTCAGGGTCGAATGAAAAGTTTTCCATTACCAGGTAACCGTAAGCACTTGTTACAAAAACTACACGTTTTTCAGCGGCATTTGCTAAAAAAAAAGTTATGGCCAATTTGGGAGTATAACAGTCAACTCGTGTCACTCGTCTTTGTGGTGTGGTCATCTGAACATTACATGACATAACTGACCGAATCTTATGTATTTATCTTGTGTATTTTTGTTAGAATTCTTATTGAAACCTTCCTTTAGACGAAACCCCGCTCTGTGCGAAAAAAATATGTTTTCAGCTAGTTTCATCTTTATTTATGACCAAATGCATTTTTATATTTAATTAAACAAATCTGCTTTGAAAGTAACTATGTAAAAAACCCGGAAAGAAGCGTGATCACAACTCCAATTAGTACCCAATGAGTTACTACGCCTACGGAGAGTAACACATTCCACAGAAACAGGACGTCATTCCACAGAAACAGGACGTCATTCCACAGAAACAGGACGTCATTCCACATAGACAATACCGTTTCGAGCCAAGTAACCAGCTCTTCACTGCTAATGGGTTTGTAATACTAATATATACAATTCTCGTTTGGGGATTGATTTTCGAGACTCGAGAACTCCAAGAAACCTTTAGATTATTGCTCGTTTATTTGATTGGAGTTAAATATCGTACTCAATGGTCTTAACTTATATGCCGACACATCGTGTGACTCACTCGTATACCTGATGGTCGATACGATCCTGTATAACCGATATGTCATTAATGGAATTACCAATATGTGCTTGTCCTAATTGGATTTACCAATATGTGCTCGTCCTCACTGGACTTACCGATATGTGCTTGTCCTTACTAGAATAACAGATGCTGTGTTTGTCCTTACTAGAATTACAGATAATGTGCTTGTCCTTACGGGAATCACATTCGAAAGGAACAAAGCCCACATCAACCCATATGATGCTTACTGGTGGTCGATAAGATCCTGTATAACCGATATGTCCTTAATGGAATTATCGATATGTATTTGTCCTTATTGGAGTTACCAATATATGTGCTTGTCCTTACTGGACTCAGCAATGTGTTTGTCCTTACTAGAATTGCACATGTGTGCTTACGGGAATCACATGCGGAAAGGACAAAACACACAACAACCCATATGATGCTAATTTGTTGTTTGTTGGTTTTTGGGGATTTAACATTTCACTTAGGGTTATTTCATTCATGCATGGGACGAAAAGTAAATATTTGGAGACCTTATATTTTTTCCACCGGTGTACTGTGGTTGATATGTGACACCTTCAGTACTAAGAACGCAATAACCAGGGGACGGTTGCTCGAAACGATATTAAATTGAATCCTGGTACTAGCGACTAATACCCTTTCCAGTAACTGATCATTAGAGCCAGTTGCTCGAAGGACTATGAGTCGCTAACAACAGATTAAATCGCCTGATGGTGGATTAAAGATAGACATTCAATATGGCATGACGTCATATACTAGAGGATTACATTTAATAGCGCCTCGAGCAACTGGGCCCTGGTGTCCAATTAGGGCCACGACTGAGCAACGCCACGTCCGAACTGTTTAGTTAAACTAAAACTAAAAGGCGTTTTGACAGAAGTTAAAATTGTGAATGGTCTATTCTGCTCTTGAATACGTTATCTGTATCACCTATTCAGATTATTAGAATTAAATATAACGTTAACTCATCTGTTTAATAGCTAACTGAATAAATTGAAAAGAGATTTAATATTAAAATATACACAATCGTGTTTTATTGAGCATATATAACAGTACTGAACGGGCTGAAGATAATTCTGCCACCGGGGGTATTATGTAACAGTTCTTATTGGGGATTTTCTTACGATATGTTAACTACAGGGAATATGAATATATAATCATATTCCTCAGATACCTTGTTTAATGAGCACATTTGAATACAAAGATAGAGTATATGAGTAACAGACCGGTTTGATGATATTCTGGTCAACCGGGGTAATTCACTATGAGAATTTAACTCGACACGCCAGGCCCTTACTGATCGCATACATTCGATTCAACTTTGTGTTAGGCCTACAGCTTAATGGGGAGTGGGTCAAACAGCGGTCATTACACGGACTCCAGCCGGATAGTCTAGCTAGGGTTTACAATTATTATACAGAACATATTAATATTCCCATTTGCTGTATATATTAATCAACGCTGTCGATTATTAAAATATACCATTTGACATTGTGCTATGTATGACCGATCACACGCAATTGATCTATATATATATTCAAATATATATTTGGGTATTATGAGTCGGCAAGCACACGTCGCCCCTTAGTTATACTATCTGCTTATGGTGACAGTACGCAAGTTGAAATTATGAACAAAAAACCTTTTATCGATTACCATTGTCAGCCTTCCATTGTCTAATTACTATATATTTCTATCGATATGAACAAAATGTAAAGATTTTGAATAGATTTGAAAGTAATATTACTGAGATTGAAGTTATGATAACTATATATAGAACAGTTAAATGGTGTAATACGATAGGTTATAACTAAGTCTGCATACCTGCTTGACTGATGAATAAAAACGCATTATTGTACATACACTGAACATGTTTACATTTCTCATCACAGTTATCATACCAGTATGTTCAAAAAGCTAACAGATACATGTATAAGGAAAAAAACCTATTGTTTCTGGAATTGTCATGTCAGTTTTTGCCCAAAATTAACATTTTATAAAATCATTAAAATAATAACACCCTTCAAATGTTGACATTTGTACCATAGACAGCATTGTAAAAGGTGTTAAAGTCAAAAGTTTTCACTGGAGCTCTGTTGCCTATATGTTACAGACATTGCAAGTATTTTGAAAAACTAAATAGCACGCCCAAGATTGAAATATGCTCAAATGTTCGACATAGCACTATTTTGATAATATTTTATTTCATTTACTTTCTGCGAAAAGGACAAGACACTCCAACTTCGTTCACTGTGATCTACTAACACATCTAACTCGTCAAAAGTATGGCATCTGAACTATAAATAAAATATGCCAAAATGTTAAACATCATCGTAAAGATATCGTGAAGAAACAAGCTAGTTTAGAGATACCTTTCAAAACCAAGAATTGTTCAATCTTTAAGTATTGTCATTTGTTCCAGTTTCAGTAAAAATGTTCAAGGAAAACACGTTATTGGTGCACGAGTCCAGCAACAATAACACAGGAACCACACTCGTACGTATATCAGTCAAGTGAAGAGTTATATATAACCACAGGAAATATCACACACCTATTTCTGGAGCCGGTAATTCAAAGTAGGTTCGCAATTTCACCAGATATTTGATCACATTAAATTGTCAGAACTAAATGCTTTTCGTCCTTAATAGCAAATCCTAGAAAGCATGTGGAGTGGAAACGCCACATACCAATTCGGTTGATCACAAATACGTGTGCACAAACTGAAGAACAGATTTCTACTCGTCAAAAGTAGAACCTATGAATGTGATTGGGATGGACGAATCAGTATACACACCGAACACACATTCTGGCAAGAAACCATATAGAGTTGACGGAAGTCCCATGAAGTTCGCCAAAACTCCAGCAGCAGCAGCAGCATTAACAGCACCTTATTGTGAATGGAAGCCTTTATTACCAGCACCAACCTTATCACGAATATACACAGCGCTTATTATCACACAAGTTTGTACCTGCTAATCAATATAGCATATCCGCGTTAGACAATGAAGGTAATGAGTCTGATCGTTCTCGATGTTGCGTCTCATATCTTACTTCATCTCTTTCTACTGCTTTGTCATCCTTCTCCGCTACACTTAACAAACGCGAGAATAGTTTAAGAGTGTCTTTGCTACTAAGTACAGCTTCGTTGGCTTCTTCATAACCTGTGGATGAGGAGCCAATCATCTTCCGTGGTGTTGTTTCCATGACATGTTCGTACAACCGTCTTCTCTGATCATTGGCCTTTAGGTCTATCTCAATGTTTCTGGTGACAATAGCTTGGCTCTTTCGCCACACATTGAATTCATAATCCACTGGAATTATTCTCTCCGCCGTCACTTTGATCGTGATCAGAGCTTTGCCCTCTTTCAACATTAGGTCAATATGCTCGGAGACAGAATCGAAGTTTGTTGTATCCATGGCATCCGATTTGCTACCATCGGCGTGGATAAACTTAATGTCTCCATAGATCTCTTCGTTGTGATGTTCCACGTCGATGTGCTGGGTGATGTCCTTTGAATCAATCTGGGCCAGTTTAGACAAGAGGAGCTGACTGAGGTTCTGTTTCTTCTTGTTTGGGGCGGACTTGACGGCGGCCTGCCTCGTATTCTGGATGATGTCCTCGAAACCGTCTCCGAAATCTCCCTCTGCATAAGGAACATCAAGATCATGACTATCATAGTGATGACGGATATGAGTAGGGCTAAATGGTTGTCTGTATCGAATGTTAGATTGTTCGGCTCTATAAGCGTCCACCTCATCCCTAGAAAGCACGGCACCACGGTCATGCAGAGGAGCTGTTGTATACAGACGGGTTAGGAATGGGATAATATAAGACATAAAAAGCATCATGCAACATGCAGCATAAACATATATCTAAATCACCTCATATAATGTACTGAATACAGCTAACATATATTATATCTACTACAAATAATTATAATGTATCTTATGTTTTCTCTGTACAGACTATGATCAATATAATTAGTTTGTGACACACAAGGATGCACAATGTATTTTTTGTAATAAAAAAATAAATAAACTTTAAATTTAACAAATTTAACAAATTGAAGTGAGATTTTACATCCTTGTGTATCTTTGAATTTGTTGATTACATCAGACAGGACCTGTGTCCGTTTACTGCTTTTGTCATTGTGAAACATATTTGAAATTAAGCATCTTAGGATTTCATCTCTATCTATAAATTATATATAAATTTATATAACGGTAAACTTTAACAATACAAGAGTTAGTTTTAATTCGAGAAAACAAGTATTAATCGAACAGGTGCGTGCTGTGGAGTCTCATATATGGGTATAACAGGGGGGGGGGGGGGGGCAAATTATGCTCAATGAACTACAAACACGAGACCATACAAATACAGCTACGGTCTTCACTGAGTAACAGAAAGGGGCATGTGAGACTTTATCTGTTTAAACTCGCGTTCAGCACACCCCTGTAAACGATTGAAAAATATATACACAACATATACAAGAAATTATATCTACGAAAAAGAAACCAATGCGCTTTACCGTGTTAATATGTTAGTTATATTTGGTATACACATTAGCTATTAGTTAGCCTCTATGTTATTAATAACAAATGAGAACAAGTTAGGTATTTGCGAGGCATTCTAAATCATAAGCACATTCTCTCTAGCATGCACATTCACTCAATACACGGACAAATGCTCTACATATACATATTCATATAATCATTGTATAAATTGAGGACATGAATGGGGTGAGAGTGTCAGATCCAGGCAATACAAGGCACTCGTACATGAGATCAGCAATTACTGACCTATCAATGAAATATTAAAGCGACCATGGCAAACCCAGCCCCTTATAAAATATGTCATTTTTCCGGTTTTCATTTCACAATTTGTAAAGCTGTTATGTTTATAATACAAGATTTGATGTTAAAACCCCCAGGCAACAAGAAAAAGCTTTGAAAACTGTCAACACAATGTACAGTAATTTAAATTCAGCATATTTGGAGATGGGAAAAGATATTTTGTACGTAATCTGGGAAATTATCAGTTTCATTTTGCAGCATTTCTATTCAGTTTGCTATATGTTGTGGCTGGGTACAAGCCAGTTAGGTAACTCCAGGCCAACGAGGTTCAAATCTGGAATCTGACACATTACTTTATTAGGAAATGTGTGACTTAACGTTTGAACACATATAGGTCTAGTTTTTGTTTGCATAATTGTTATCAACTATGTCTTATGTTCATATTCAAGCAGTAAATGCTTATTTTGGGAATTATGAACAGCTTGCTGTTAAAATACAACTGCAGTATAGCTTTTAAGTTATTTTTCTGTCTACAGCATATGGGCCTAAAATTGATATCATAACTATGTATGTAAAATTATACAGAGGATATAAGTATCGTTTAGAAAGTATCTCATTTTGGTGAAGTGTACAGGATATGACCATTTTAAAACATAGAAAAGGTTATAATGATTGCAGGTTAAATATAGTGGGTAAGTAAAGTGGTGATTTGACTATATTAGTTTCGCCTGAGTGACTCCCCCGCACTAAACAGGCACACCTGATATTCACACCTGTCTCAAATAGGTGTCAATCTAAATACAGTTTGTTGTCAGCTAGCTACACCTATTGAAAATATATAAACTAGTACAGGAATGTCTTCTGAAGACGTTACATTCTATGACCGATACCTGAGAGATGGCTTACTGGCTGAGGGAGATTGATGCCCAGAGGAACAGCCCCACCCCACCCCATCCCTCTCCCCATACCAACTAAAACTGTATTGCCCAAACACAACAAAAAACAGTTTCACTCTCATATATTCGATAGAAACACATAGATAAAAAGCATATAGAAATATTCCACAGGAGAACCTGGAAATGTGTGTTGGCTGTGTTCAAATAAACGTGTGTATGTACTGAGCCACAGACTAGTTTTAGCTGACTATAATTACATATTTTACATGGGACCAGAACAAATAAGATCTTCAGCATCAAAACAGGACTTTAGATCGTGCTGAATCTAAATTTAAAGCTACACAACAACTCCGTCATCTTCCTTTTTTCTCCTCTTTATTTGCTCAACAGGTTATGCCTGTCTCAGCGAACCTCACCTACTGCTTCATTAACAATTCTAACCATGGACACATACAGCTTCTAAAAGCTGTTGTCAAACTGGTGCAACTTTCCCTAGACAAAAATTGAGCGAATCCATCTGTCAAAACGTTTGTTTTTTTTGTTACACAAATATCTAAGATATTCAGGCTTTACCACATACACCACTCCACACACAAATAGAAGAAAAAATGCATAAAAACAACAACAGACCAACAAAAAATAAAAAGGAATACAGGGTGGTAGAACAGGTTTGTCAATCTTGAGGCTAAGGAAGCTTCTAGAAATAATACTAACCCAGTCACCAACTGACTGCTGAAGAAAAGCTTATATCTTATTTGGCTGTAAGTGAACATATAGAGGATTAGTAACAAGATTAGTCATAAAACAGTGGACAATGATAATATACACATTGGGTTATATATAGACAGAGACACAGGATGAACTGATTTTAGTCTGATGTTAAGAAGCAGGACCGCAAATACGTTATAAAGTTGAGCTATTCTAAGCCTGTGAAAGTTAAATGAAAATATATTTTGAATGATCGATTACACATAAACCCTCACCATAGAAAGTGAAATAAACTCACCTTTTATTCTCTGACTTCTCTGTTCAATCGTTTCACTCTCAAACTTCTTGTATATGTCCGGGTCACTTTGGTAGAGGGGATTTTCTTTATTCATCGTAAATGAATTGTCAAACACATTGATGTTGTCATCTAAGGTCAAAGAATCGCCCTCTTCTAAATCAATGTCCATGGAGTTTCGGATCACAAACTGTCCACGGACAACTTTCAAATCCGATCCGGATTTCTGTTCCACTTGGTGTGGTTCCTGGCTCTGTTCGTAACTCATATTCGTGAATTTCTCGTGTAAAGAGTCCCTAACGGCTTTGGCTCTGTCTTCCCGCACGGGTCGAATGTGTTCCTCTCGAATTGGAATCTGTCGTTCTTGTCGAATGGTGGTCGTCTTTGTCTGAGATGGTACTACATATTCGAAATTGTCTGTATCCCTATATTCTTCATAAGTTGTGTAAGTTGTGTGTTTTTCTGATCTGCGCTGTTGTGATGTTTCACGAGGTGCTTCCTTGGTAGCGTAAACCACCTCCTCTTTAACAGGGTTAAGTTGAGACCGGTACCTGATGTCGTCATCTGAACTGATTACCTCGGTGGTTGAGTTCACCTTGGGCTCCGTGACATTCAGCTTCCTATTAAGGATGGTGATGGTGCTGACGTAGGGCGAGTTGGGGCTCCTCATCTCAGGGGAGGCGAGAGTTTCTGGCGAGTTGTTGAATTGTAACATTTTCTCTGATCGAAAACTGCGATCGGCTGGGTAATCCACCATATCCCTTATTGAATCCATACTTGCACTCCGTTTTAATTCCATTCTCTCCGATTTGTTTGTCACATATTTTGTCTCGTGCATGGATGGAATTGTCATGGCAACGGGTTCATTAGTAAGAGGAATTGACATAACTGCGGGGACATCTGGGTCGGGTCTTCTACCACCAGCTTTAGAAATATTAATTGTTGATCGATGTGAGCCACTGGTTCGACTATCGCTGTAAAAACTTTCATCTGTATCGCTGTGCCTGCCACCTCTTTGTTTATCACCCTTGACCACGACACGATAAGGCGAAGGCCGTGATCCACGAACATATAACTCATTATCTGAATCAGCTGGTCGAATAATTTGCTCATCTGTTTTCACAACGCGATGTTTTTTGACATGCATTTTTGGCTTGTAAGCATAAGTTGTTGATACAGGACTGGCACTTCTTTTGCGATTAAAACTCTCATCAAAACTGACCGTAGTAACATGTTTGTCCTCTGGGGTGGGGGATCCGGTGGGGGATATTGAAGAGAACGAAGACGACAATTGATGGCGGGTTGGAGAGTGTGATTTACTGTCAATGTACACTTCCTTTGAGGAATTTCTTGTGTCGTGCTTGCTGTGCGGAGAAACATATACAATTTTGTCGCTGTCTTGGTACATTGGGTTGTTTCGTTTAACTTCATAATGTTCGTAGAAAACATTTTCAGATTTATAACCACGAGGGTGAGGTCGGTTAGGGTCGTGTGTAAGATGAAGTTGATCTGACTTCGCTTTACTCACCACAGTGCCCTTTTTATGGCCGTGATCAGACATTGATGATTCGGAAGATGACCGTGCTCTGTAAGGTTTATCGGTATTACGCGGGGTGCTGTAAATTTCCTGGTTATGAGCAGGGGATTTTAAATTCTTGGCACCTTCTAGGTGAACAACATTTGTTAAACTTGGGTGCTGATTAGACGAAAAATCGTATAAAACAGTGGAAACTTTACCTGATTTTGGAGCTCGTCGCTTTACGCCTTCATCGTCTGAAGAGTTATCGTCAGAACTTACTGAGTGGCCCTTATGGTGCTTCTTTTCTTTATTTACCAGTCGTATTTTCTCCGTTCTGACTTTTCCAGAATGTGACCCTGAACTGTCCACGTAATAAGTAGTTTCAGGGGATTTAACTCTTTCCTGTCCCCGAGGCGTGCCCGATCTCTCATAAGTAGAGGTTCTATCCGAATCGGACCGTCCTAAACTGGAAGGCGGGTGAAAAACAATAGGCCTGTCTGAAGGCTGGCCATTCTGCAGAAGAATAGTGCGCTGGCTTTGATTGGGTTCTACAGACATGTGTACTGTAGAGTTAGAGGGGACATCTTCCACAGTCCTTTCCTCCTTGTATCGTCGGATGATGTGGGACGAACCCTGTCCTTTACTCTCCCGGTCTAACATAGCCTCTCGACTAGTGACGTCTACTTCATTAACTTGATTGTTACGAGAAGACGACTTGTTTTCTTTGCCTGACGTGGTCACGTGGTACGAGAAAGCATCCCCAACCATACCTGGGATTGGTCGATGAGGTTGCTGTGTGTCTCTCTCCAGTGACTTAATCAAGTATTGAACATCTTGTGAGGATCGCTTTTCTTGATCAGGGCGAAAGTGCGTGTCTCGATCTGTCTTACCGCTGTGATACACGCGAGTGTTTGATGAGTTCTTCACGTGATTTGGCATTATATCAACACTTGAATGAATCCGATCGTCAGAGATATACCCAACGTTAACCGGTTCCGTACGTCGATTATTGTCGGTTTGTCTGTTTCCGATTCTATGATGAATTCTAGAGCCAGGCATTTCATGAGACCTGCTGTTTTCTGAGGTACTGGAGTGCGAGGAGAGACTCGAGATGCTTATATTGTCTGAAGCTGGAGGCTTTCCTGATACCACACGAGATGTCATATCAACATGTCGCCTATCCCTCCGGCTAGATTCAGGACCTGTCGAGTGGGTTTTGATTCGTATAATGTTAGACTGCTGTGGGTATCCCACACGATCAGATGTAACGTGATTGCCATTTGTACCATTGTGTTTTTGTGATGACGTATACGTTGTGTTTGTCACTTTTTCACTTCGCGTATGTTCTGGTCGTTTACCGCCACTATCTTTACTATCAGTTACATCGATTGATGTGCGATAATTAGGCGATTTATTGTCTATTAAATAGGCTTTAGAAGACGTTTGACTCACCTCCACCGGTCGCCTTTCAATTTTAATAGGAACACGTTCCGGGCCTTTAGCTGTTCCTATGTATGTATCTGGCAAAGGCTCAAATTGCTGGGGGTATGATTCAAGGGGTACGCTCTCCTTGGTTTCTACGTGTTGAATAGTTTCTACACGAGCTTCTGTTCCTTCCCGATCGTAGTTGCTAGGAGAGCTCATATTAAAATGAAAAAAATCCTGTTCGCCATGATTGTCAGCGAGGTAATCTCGGCTGCTATGCGAGCCTCGCCTTTCATCAACTGCTGTCGGTGACACTAGTATGTCCTCTTCAACGTACAGGTCTTTTCTTTGCGGTGTAGATCTACCACTGCGGTTATAATCACCTGTCGTACGTTCTTTCCCGGTCAATAAGTACGCCATGTTTCCTTTTTTGTTTTTATTTTCTCCAGTGATGTATCTACGAGATGGAGGTGTCAAATATCTCTGATCACTTGTCAATCTAACATCTTCAACAGAACTGTCATAAAATAAACTGTGTCTGTTGTCCTTCACTGATCCTTCATGCTTTCGAGGCTCGGGCTGGGAAGTAAAATTAGACGGGAATGCGCTTTCCGATAGTTTTTCACGACTTGTAACAAATTCCTCAGCCTTGTCCCACTCTGTGGTGACGTCGTCTTTAACATACACAGGTTGACTTGATGAAGAGCCCGTCACGTGATCCGACCTGTCCTCTTTTTTTACAATATTGATATTGTAGCCGTGAAGTTGTTTGGCAGGTTTTTCGTTGTCGCCTAAAGCAGAGGTAAATAGACTATAATCTAGATGCACAGAGTTTAAAGTGGGACTGGCTGAGCTCCCTTGGACCGTGTCGCCGTGAGCCAAGTCCGATTCATTCTGGGGTGTTTGTTGTTGAAAAGCCCAGTTAATGGAGTGTAGCTCTGAACCAGGTCTGTTCTGTAATTCGCTGTTAACATAACCCTCAGATTGGCCTTTTCTCGAATCGCTGACATCTAGCTTGTCAGGCTCGTGGAGGAATGTATTTGTTGCTTGCACGCTTTCGTTTGTCGCTATGTTTCCCTCATTTGAAGATCGGTCAAAAAATCTCTCCCTATAAGACTGAACGCCATTATTTTGTTGGCCACGCTCGGTCACGCTTATGTCAGACACAGTACGTTCAACAAATGCCCCCTCAGACAACACACGCTCAGGGGTTTCATAATTATTGGATCTGGGAATAGGCACTAAAAATTCCTCATGCGCGGATGTATAGGTCTCATCTGACATAGAGGAGTTTAGACTTCGGTCACGGTGATTTTCGACAGGCATATTCACACGTTCGTTATAATAATCAGATGTAATTTGATTTTGGTTGTTATAAGCAATTCCACTTAATGGCAGGTCTCGCTCGTTGTCAAACTTTTGTGTTACGTCTACACCCCCACTGGTGTTGTAATAATTAGTCAAATTCATACCAACATATTTGTCTGTTGAGTTTACACTGTCATTGTTTGTGTCATAATTCATTGTAGTGAGTGTATCATGTTTATTGTTATAGTCTGTGTTCAAGACACGGTCACGATGTTTGTCATACTCAAATATATTTACACTGTCACGTTTAAGATTGTAATCGTCTGCGGACACCCTATCGTGTCTGTATGTCAAGTCCGTCATATTTTCTTCCCGACGGTTATTATCATTGTTTGTAACACTTAGCCGAAGTGTTTTCTCAGTCTCTGGCTGTAAGGTCTCGCTTAAGTTCTCCGGGTCTGAAAGATTACTTTCATTATCTGGCAGTGTGGTGATAGACACGAAACTTTCGTCTTGTTCACTCTCTGAGAGGTCTTGACTTTCACCTGATGTGGACAGTGGGTGTGACAAGTCGGTCTTAATCGTCGTCATACTTTTCAAGCCTTCATTACTAAAACGTTTTGAACCGTGTGCATTGTCGTCTTGGATATTGTTCACGGAACTACTCGAAATCACATCTCGAAGAGAACTTACGGTAGCACTATTCCGATCTCCATAATCTCCTGACATATTGCCATTGCTAGTTCTGACAAAAGTCTGCGTGTTTGATGTCAGAAAGTCATGGTTGTGTCTATCTGTCCCAGTTATTGACTGACCACGGTCTCCATAAACATCCCCCTTGTAAGTACGATTCGGCATAGATGTGCTGCCAATAATGGCATTGTGTGAGAAATACGGTTCGTATTGGGAACTAACCATTGGCTCGGTGGCCTCTGTTGACATCTCATTTCTTAGCTTATTTGTGTCGAATACTTTGTACTCATATGTCTCTGTAATGACGTCATCCTCTTCGTCACTGGTAGTCCTTTCCTTGCTTGTAGCTGTCATGTCTTTATGGGAGACCTCAGTTGTGCCGCTAGATTTGACTTTATAATTTACATCAAGATGACTTGAGGGGATTGTAATAGCAGTTTTATTGTCGGCATTTTCTGTTTCTACAATTATCTTGTCCGTATATACAGTCTCTACCACTCTCTTGTCGTTATTTGTAGTCTCCTCCATTCTCTCGTCTGTATTTACAGTCTCTACAAATCTGTCGTCGGCAATTACGGTCTCTACAATTTTGTCGTCGGTAGTGACGCTCTCTACAATTCTGGCGTAGGTATTAACTGTCTCGTCTAATCTCTGGTCGCTATTTACAGTCGTATCAAATCTCTTGTCAGTGTTTGCAGTCTCTTCAATTCTCTCGACGGCAACGGTTGTGAGCGGTGTTGGAGAGGTTGGTCTAAGATTGTAAGCTCTATAAGGTTTTTCATCCGTTTCGTCATCTTCAATATTCACTTGTTTAGTTTTCTGGAAAATTTCACTTAAAACCAGTCCGAATGCAGCTTTGGGGTTTTGCTGATCCATCGTCTTGATATTCAAAGCATGTTTCTTTTTATCAGACTTCGTTTCTTCTATATGTTCAGTAACCTTAGGATTACGGATCATCTTAGAGAAATCTAACGACTTTTCAAGATGCTTAGCAAGTCCTTTTACATTCACAGTCTCCGAAAGAGTTTGAAAATCAGACCTTGATTTCATTGGACCAGTTTTAAGTCGTGACAAAAAACTCCCAGCAATGACTGGCGGATTACTATTGACGGCTGGCTCTGATCGCGTGTAATGGGCGGTGGTGAGGACAGTGGGCTCTGATCGCGTATAATGAGTGGTGGTGAGGACAGTGGGCTCAGCTTTGTACTCCCTCTTCTGATCCCAGGCAATAGTCTCCGAACTGCTGATCTCTGCACCTATAGGAGACAATCGGCCTGTGGCGGCCGACTCGGATTTAATTGTTAATTGTTCGGACGGTGCTTCGGATTTGGATGTATAAGATATTTCAACGTTTGTCTCCTTTCCTCTCGGCATCTCATCCTCTCCAATTGTCTCATAAACTCTACTGCTTTCTGATTCCGACGCACTGGTCTTGTAGCTACGAACAATTTGTTCATTGTCATAAGCCTCGGAATAAACAGTGTGAGCCTGTGCATCGTCTGCGATACTAATGTCTCGTGGGCTGTCAGTGATATCGCTTGACACAGGTGTAGCCTCATTGTTCACATTTGTTTCAGCTGTCTCGTAAACAGCGTTAACGACAGGCGATACTTGTTTTATAGTTTCCTCCTCAGCGATTAAGTCAACCAGGCCATCAGTTGTATCTTGGTCTTTGTTAACACCGCTTCCGGTGGGATCGAAATTCATATGTAAGCTAGTGTTAGTATGGTCTAGGACTTCGACTAATGTGTTTTCTTCTTGGCTAGTTTTCAACAGAATTCCAGAGTCACTACCAACATCTTCCATTTCCTCGGCGACGGGATCCACCAATTCGGCTCCTCGTTGGAAAGTTTCTTCTTCGGTTTTAGTTTGGGTTAATGTTTCAACGCGATGAATGTCGGAACTTTCTACACGTCTATCACCATTTATAGAGTTTCTGGCTTGGAGACGAGAAAGTTCCAATAACGTGAAGTCTTGTCCGTTATTAGCCTGATAGGCAGCGTCAGTCTTCGTACTCGTTATCGCTGAATTGTTTGACACGACATCTGCCTGTGTAGTAATAATGCTGGTCTCAAGGTGTGTGAATTCGTGTATTAAATCGGATTCCCCATTATTGTTTGTCGACGTATAACAATCTTGATTTGTGTGAACAACAACCTCCGCGTCGGATGACAGATGGTCGCTAACACTTCTTTCCTCCATTGTAAAATCTTCCTCAAGACTGCTACTCATATTTGCCAGTATTTGATCAAATCGTCGGTGTGTATCATCGATATCGTCTTGGGACGGCTCGTCACCTTCTATTTCAACCTGTGAATCCGTTTGAACGAGACACTCCTCCGTTCTATTCATAGCAGGCTTTGAAAGGTCGTCATTTTGAGAATATACACCACTCTCATGCTGATATATTTCCTCACTATTAGAAAGTGAATGCATTTCTGTATTTGCGCTCTTTATATTACTGCTGTCTATATTGGTATGTGAGTGAACAGGGGAATCCGGCTTGAAGTGTAGTTCACTAGTAGCCTCAATAGAAATGTCTTTTGAGTTGAGATTGTCGAGCCGATCGAGCCGTTGTCCCGTCCCCGAGTTAAGCGATTCTATTTCACTCGCCGTGTCCTCGTGCATACTGCCTGTCTGAGGAGTAGATGATACCAATTCTTTTAAATCAAAATACGTGTTATATTCATCCATGTTTTTATGTTCTTCACTAGTCCGTTTATTTACACTACGCCCTGGTTCTACTCTCAGTACTCCATGTCTGTCAGTGCTGGTGTCCGCTGAGCTACCGTCTAACCCATTAGACACTGAATTCAACAGCTCAGTATTGTAAGTGTCGCGGGTTTCTAATCTATTCATTTCTGCTTCCTGGCCTTCTGCTAAGTCAAGTAAAGCCTGAATTGCGTGGTCCTCGTCATTCATATTTGACTCTGCGGCGGACATTCCTTCCGCTTGTTGAATGGTTGAATCGGGTAGAGTCATTTCAGTCTCTGCTCGGACACAAGTAGGCAGATTTGATAACACTGAATACCTTGAAGTGGACGATCTGCTTAAAGAACTGCCGGGTGATATACTTTCATTGTCATTTGAAACAACAGAACTTATTTTATTCTGATTAACGTCAGTTGTCCGGGTTTCTTCTCTCTGTACAACGGTTTCTTGGTTCGAAAAGTTTGTGGGATGGTTCGAAACATCTCCATTTATCCCAGTATCATCAGAACTGGAGCACTGGTTATGTACTGTCGTTTCAGGCTTTAGTGTTGATGTGGCTAGAGAATCATCGGCGAAAGAACTTCCTGACGAAACGAAATCCGCCTGAATTGTTTTGCTTTCAGTTTCTTTAGAACTAATTGGCGAATGGTTTTCGAAAAGATCGGCAGAAATTACTTTATGCTCATTATGTCTCATCCTTATTCTATTTCTCCCGGGGGAATGGGGCGTCTGGTGACCCCGATGACCTCTTTGAAATTTGGGTTTGGGTTGAGATTTCTTATTGTTGTAATCATCGCTTGAAAATATTGTTTTCATTCCTGATGAGGACTCCACTCTCTTCAAGTTAGAAGACTGCACCCTGGATACCTCCTTTATCAGCCTTGTCTTCAACTCGGTGTCCCCTTCTGAGGTCATGGTGGACTCTGGTTCAGCCCTTTATTCAATTTAACTCTCAATCTGCAGAACAACAAGAAAAAGATAAAGATTAGAAGCATTGCAGGCATTAAAAACGTATTATAACAAAATATTTACTTTACAGAGCGATACATTCTATAGAAAAGCGATGACTGATTTTAACAAATAATATAATTTTGTTTACTAGATGTGAACAAAATGTAGAAACTAAATAAACCAATAAACAACACAGTTATTTAATAGCAATGAAGCAACGAAATTAAATGAATAATGTCTTGTAAATATCGATAAATATCGTGTATGTGTATTAACTATTAGATATATCATTATGAAATGTGAACAATGAATCATGGGGTATGTTTCCCACCATCCAGGTAGACCTTAAGTACCTTCGCATCAGTAATCCCTTATACAGACGGCGTACATATTGTGCATGTTAAAGGGACCTCGTGAACTGTTACGTAGGTGGAAAATCCAAATGGATGGAGGAGTGTGTTGAAGAGCCTTAGATAAATAAACTGTGTTTATTCCGTGGACGGTTTATGGAATGCGGGATATACATTAGGCCATCGGCATTCAATATTTTTATTTCAGTAGTTTGACCGATTTTGTTAACTACAATCGTCAACAATATCCAGTCCACACGCTCTTTTATATAAAAGTGTCATTTGTTCAAAAGAAAATGTTGCAGTAAAATTGATAGAACTCGAGTCCGACCTGTTAGACCTGTTGTTATTATATATATATGAACATACAAAGCAGTGGTGCGAGGCGGGCGTATTGAAGGAAACTAGGTTTGTAAGGAGAAATACCTGGGCTCTGGTGTTAAGATCTGGGTCTGACCCGTGCATCCCACACACTCCTTACCCGAATGTGCTCACACTTCTATTTATTCTCTACATTTGTATTTCATAGCCTAGACTTCAAAAGGTCTTGCGTGTAATGGATTTATTATAGAGGTTGCACTTAATCAACTAAAAGCAAAACATGATGTACTGAAAGAGATACGGTTTAATGAATAATTCTTTTTAGGGGTTTGTAAAAATTGACCGACAAATCTGTGCTCCGAGCATTTGATGCAGGTGGATGTCAATCAGGACCGTATAAAGAATTGACCAAATCACGGGATGTATTAATGGTTAATTGGTTATATACATCTTTGAAGATAACCTTGAAATTACAGGAGCATATCTGGATTCAAATAAACTTTTCTTTCTCTTCAAAAAAATATAACATTGCTCTAATGAAACCAGTTGTGAGACGATCAGATTGATTATATACTACAAAGAGTGTGATGGTTACCAATGCTATAACCCGGCCTTAGACATAATTGATTCTATAACACATAGAGTGTGATGGTTACCAATGCTATAACCTGGCCTTAGACATAATTGATTCTATAACACATAGAGTGTGATGGTTACCAATGCTATAAGCCGGCCTTAGGCATATTTGATTCTTACCACATAGAGTGTGATGGTTACCAATGCTATAACCCGGCCTAAGGTATAGTTGATTTATAACACAAAGAGTGTGATGGTTACCAATGCTATAACCCGGCCTAAGGTATAGTTGATTTATAACACACAGAGTGTGATGGTTACCAATGCTATAACCCGGGTTAAGGCATAGTTGATTTATAACACATAGAGTCTGATGGTTACCAATGCTATTACCCGGCCTAAGGCATACTTGATTCATACCATGCACATAGAGTGTGGTGGCTTCCAATGCTATAACCCGACCTTGGGCATATTTGATTCATACCACATAGAGTGTGATGGTTACCAATGCTATAACCCGGCCTAAGGCATATTTGATTCATA